>PUFA01000651.1:0-131107 GCA_003508835.1 Eonycteris spelaea | reverse complement strand
TAGGGGGGAAAAGATATTTAGTAACTATATAATTTGTTAAGTTAAAAATGCACACTACAATTTCTCGAGTATTCTCTAAAAGAATAGAAATTTTAAAAAAAGTTTAACTTCTTAACTGAAATGAAGATAAATATAATAAGAGAAAGAAATTAATTCTTAGAAAAGTGAAAACTGGAAAAAATCACACAGTAAATTGGGCACAGCTTAAAATATGAAGTGATATAAATTAATTCAATTGCATCACTGATTATAAAAAAAAGTAAATGGACATCCCATCTTGGAAAAGACACGGTAAACACATTCTATTTTATAACTATTATTAATCACAATAAAGAACTCTGAACAAAATATATCAATCAACTAGCAGAAACATTTGAAAAGTGGAGAAAAGAGGAAGACTGGGTGGGAAACTTGAGACTCAAAGAGTGACCTAGTAGTGAGTTACCTGATTTATATTTTGTTTGTGTTTGCTTTCCATTTTGTCTCCTTTATATCCTGGACTGAATACTATAGAAACCCACAGCCTGGAAATGCCAATGGGAACAAACAAAATATAGCCCAAGAAAT
This sequence comes from Eonycteris spelaea, assembly GCA_003508835.1. Classification (NCBI taxonomy): domain Eukaryota; kingdom Metazoa; phylum Chordata; class Mammalia; order Chiroptera; family Pteropodidae; genus Eonycteris; species Eonycteris spelaea. The sequence goes on along the minus strand of PUFA01000651.1, from coordinate 130,540 downwards.
GCCTACTATTCCTAGAAAAAGGAGTGAGAAGAGGAATGGGAGAACAGAAAACTTTTAAACTTACTTGTCATTCTCCAGGTGAACACTAAGAAAATCCCATGCCCCACCCCCATGTGGCAGCTGGAACCTTGTCTTTTAACCTCACCTGCAATAACAATTTGACAACTTTTCTCAGTTTATCCTGTGAATTGAGCCCTGTCTTCTATCCTTGACCAATAGTATGAGGTAGTACTCCTCCTCAGCACATTCCATGGGCAGAATCTTGTTTGCCACCATTTTCTTTGCAATAAGTAAGAAGTAACCTACCCCAAGTCAAGTTTGTAGACAGAATCTTGACTTTTATTATCACCCTATAATAATAAGGCTGGATGACTTCCCAGTAAAATTTATGTAGAGAACTCCAATTTTAATTCCTGACCTGTAGTAACAAGAGAATGCTCTTCTCCAGTTGAATATGTAAGTAGAGCCCTGTTACTCACTCATGACCCCATGACCTGTATTTAGTAGGTGGTATCTCCTACAGCTGAGTATGTAAATGGACTGCTGACTACCATACCTATCTTGCAACAGAAAGCTGATCACCCTGCCACTCTACAATAGTCACAGTGGCTACAGAAACTGTGAGGTGAAGCCCCATTAACTAATCCTGCCTTGCACTCATGCGAGCAAAGATAGCACCACTCTAGTGTATGCTACACAGGTTATAAAGTGGAATCCTGTCTTCTGGATAAACACACAAGTGAGAAAGAGAGAATAGCACTTCAAACGTTTTATATTCTAAATTGACATTTGACTCACAATCAACAAAAATGAGGTAATGCTTGCATTCTAAATCTATACAGGTTTACTACTTGCTAAAACAGTTTTAAATAGGTTAGATAGATTTTTACAAGAAAATATTCAACATTTTAAGATACAATTGATAACATTAAGAACCAATAAAAATATCTCAAGTGAGTAGACAACAGATGTCAATTCCAAGATGACACATGCTGCAATTATACAAAGATTTTAAAATGGCTATCATAAAAATGCTTAAATTAGAAATTATAAACACAACTGAAGCAAATGAAAAACTAGAAAGTTGCAGCAAAAATAGAAGGCATGAAGAAACAAATGGGAATTTTAGATTGGAAAAAAGTTGAAATTAAAAAAAAAAAACCTGTCTTTGCAACAATTTGCCAACACACACACAAGAATAAATAGGCAATCGGAATAGGTCTATATATATTAAAGAAATTGAGTCAATAATGAATAAACTTCCAAACAGAAAGCACCATGCCCAGATGGGTTCACTGGTGAATTCTACCAGACATTTAAAGGAGAAATTATACCAATTCTAATATATCTCTCAAAGAATAAAAGCAAAGAGCATACTTTCTAACTCCTTCTATGAGGCCAGCATAATTATAATACCAAAACCAGATGAAGATATTGCAAGGAAAGAAAACTGTGGACTGATATCTTTCACAAACATAACTGCATAAATTTCTCAACAAAATATTAACACATCGAATTCAACAATGTATAAAAAGAATTCATTATACACCATTATCAAATGGGATTTATTCCAAATATGCAAGACTGGTTCAACATCTAAAAATTAATTAATATAATTCACCAGTGTAATCAGTATACACACACACACACACACACACGTATATATATAGTTACATCAATAGATACAGAAAACACGTTGAAAAAACTCCAATACTCATTTGTGATAAAAATTCTCAGTAAACCAGGAATAGAAGGGAACTCAATAAAGAATATGTGCTAAAATAAAAACAAACAAAAAATCCCCGGCAACTAACATCATGCTTAATAGTGATAAATTTAGTTTTTTCACTATGATCATGTACAAGGCAAGGATTTCACCTCTCATCACTGCTTTTCAACTTTGTACTGAAAGTTATAGCTAATGCAGTAGACTAGAAAAGAGAATAAAAGCTATACAGATTTGGAATGAAGTGATAAAATTGTTTTTGCTTGTAGATGACATAACCATATGTAAAAAACAACTGATATAAACCTCCTGGGACTAAACAGCAAATATAGCACAGTTGCAGGATATGATGCTAATATACAAAAGTCAACCACTTTTCTATCTACTACCAATGAACAGGTGGAATTTGAAACTAAAAACAGAATAGTATCCAAATAATAAAATTCTTAGGTATAAATCTAACCAAATATGTAGAAAATCTAGATTAGAAAAAACTGCAAATCTGAAGAATAAAATTAATATAAAACCTAAATAATTGAAAGATATTCTTTGTTAATGGACAGAAAGAATCAATGTTGTTAATATGTCAGTTCTTCTCAAATTGATCTGTAGATTCATTCCAATCTGAATCAAAATTCCAGCAAGTTATTTTATGAATGTTGAAAAAATGATTCTTAAATTCATATGGAGTGGGTATTACATACTTGAAAGTTGCTAAGAAGCAGGTTTTAAATGTTCTCACCACACACACAAAAAAAGGTAATTATGTGACATGATGGAGGTGTTAGCCAACACTATGGTAAGCATTTTGCAATCCCCCTAAAAGATGGACTGTGGTTAATGTTTATTGTACCTTTATTCATGAGAGGCTTCAAATTCATCTAGTGTCTCATTTTTGTCTCTTTTCTTGATTTAGGGTGTCCCTTTGCACTGCTTCTCAAAAAGAGTCTGTCTTGCAGCTCTTTCAGCTGTGATCTATTGAAATCACACTGGAATCTTATTGGTGTGGTCATAGTGTTTAGGGAAGAGAAATCCTTCTATAGCCTTCGAACTCTCAGTCTGTTAATGAGCCTATGACCGTAGGCTATAGCCTTCACAAGTGTTTTTTTTTTTTCCCTACTCCAGAAATATAGATTTTTTTCCCATTCCCCTTACTACCTATCATAGTTTCACCATTCCCAACTTATTTCTTTGAAGCCTGTGCCCTGACAACTGTATTTTTTTTCCTCAGATGAAGCAAATAATCAGAAAGACTTGGAAAGAAATACAAATCTCTCCCAGCTGGAACAATGCCTCAACACTATCCTTTGGTAAAGTCCTTTTCCATGAAGAGCAGAACCTTGCTATGGAGAAGAATCTTGAGTGGCTACTCTTCTCCTCCCAATACCTGACAAATGAAAGAATGATTTTTGGATCCTCTATGTTAGAACCTGGTAGGGTTCTGGAATTAAAGTTCACAAAAATAGTATCCAAGTGGTATCGGCCTCATGGTAGTCCCTATTTAGCCTCCAGCAATTTATCAAAATTACTATTTAGGTATTCCTACACTTTATAGGGTCTAGTGGTTTCTCCTTTTGGTAAGCATATCTCAGTTGTTTTATTTCTCTGGATGAACCTGTATCTACAGAGTTTAGAGTGGCTGTTTCCCTACAACCTCATTTCTTAGGTAGGTCTAAGAATAGTTACTGAGTTTTAATCTACCCAACTTTTTCTTTCTGTAAGAATGGGAATGACACTTCCAAGAGCTTTATATGTTTGATCGGAAACCAGAAGTCTGTAATATTTCTACAATTTTTTGTGAATCTTAAACTATTTAAAAATAAAAATGTATCTTTAAAATACATGTGAAATAAAAGAATAAAAATTAGCCAACAGGATTAACAACAAAAAAATCAGTTGAATGTTCTTTACAAGATACACAGCTACAAAAAAGAAACAAGCAAATGTAAAAGCAAAAGTTTGTAAAAAAAAATAAACTAAACAATTAGTAAATAAAATAAATCATATATATATATTAACAGCAAATAAAATAGAATTTTATTTATTTATTTATTTAGGTAAGGCAGCCCTTGGTTGACATCACAGTTTGCAAGGATCTTGTCTGCTTACAATCTCTTATTTTTTATTTTATTTTATTTTTTTATGCCTACAGCACCTGGCCTTCCTAGGTGGCCTTCCATCTAAGTACTAACCAGGCCTGATCCTGCTTAGCTTCTGAGATCAGATGGGATCGGGTTTGTTCAGGGTAGCATGGTGGTAGACTAAAATAGAATTTTAATCAAAAAACATTATTACAGATAAAAAAAGCTCATTGAATAAACTTGGAAGTTCTATACTATACAAAATTTGAACCAAATGACATAGCCTGAAACTTTAAAAAGCAAATCACTCACAGTATTGAAAAAGTAAATTGATAGATCTACAATTGTAGTTTAGAGTTTTGACTCTGTCTTTTAAAAATGGTTAGATTGATAGGAATAAATTAATAATGATATAAAAATAACTATGTGCAAGGTTTTTTATATGCATTAACTTATTTTAACCTCAAAACAAACTTATGGAGTTAATACTAACATGATATTCATTTCACAGATTGGGAACTCTTGTACATGACGTTTAATTGCCTTACTCAAAGTCACACAACTGGTAAGTAGCAAAAACTTCACATAATTTTGCCCCTTAAAAGCATAATCAATAAGTTTGGACATAATGTACTTTACTAGCTGAGAGGAAAATGTACATTTTTTTCAAGTACATATAGAATGTTTAAATATTCGATCCATAATTTAATATTTAAAACAATCTAAAGGCATATATTAACCCAAGATTTAAAGATGATAAATTATGATAGAGAGATTTAAAACAATATATAGCACTGGATTCTACATCTATTTAATTCCAGGATTCATGCAGTTTCTACTATTCTGTACTATTTCATTGTGAAAATTGAGAACATGTGAAAAGTAAATAGGAGGTAGCATGTAGGTTATTTAATGCACAGGTTTGGGATCACGTAGGGGTAGCAGTAAGAGAAAGAAATGAACTTATATAGATAAAACTACAAATAAGTTTGTGTTTTCTTCACCCTGTTTAGACTCACTGTGTGATGAACCCTGATAGAGATTTCCTGATTTGTTGTTTATGTATGGCATTTTTATTCTAATCAAGCTTTACTATCTGGTTATTTTCCAAGTCAGCTGACTAATATTATAAATTCATTTTTGCTAAATGTTAAGTACAGATGAAAGTTTAATGTCTCCCACTAACAAATAATGTGTATATTTTTAACAGGTGCTTTCACTATAGAAATTTGAGACATCCAGGGAGGGCTTATGAGGCACTGTTATGAAAGCACTTTTCTGTAACCGTTAGGTCATGCAATATGTAAACTTGTCCATTCCCTTTCTGTATAATGCTCACTCTTCATAGAGACAAAATAATGTCTATACATGAGATTCAATGTGTAATATGGGAATAAGTAGCATATAATTTAGGAACTCATAGACTTGAAAATTTAAAAACAATCAAGGTGTTTCATTAATAATCTGGTGTAGTATAAATGGAAGCACATCTTAAAGTAAAACATGACTGTCATTTCTCTGTCAGAAATGGAGAGCAAAGTTGCCTGGTATTATATACCCAAGATACCCTTCTCTCCAGGATTTGTCTTGCATTTTAAGTAACTTTCTGAATTCCAAATTTAAATTAAAATTCTTACTAATTCTTCATAACTATCTCTCCTTCCACTATGTATAATTCAATCAACACATTTCTTTTTGTTTTCCAATTTTATTGAGATATAATTGACATAAAACCTTGTGTAAGTTTAAGATGTACGATATACTGATTTTATGTATACATATATTGTATGTATATATTGCAAAATGATTACCACACTCAGGTTAGTTACCAAATCCACTAGCTTATGTATTTGTATATATATTTTTTCTTTTTGGTGAGAATGTTTAAAATCTATTCTCTTAGTAACTTTCAAATACATAATATAGAATTGTTAACTATGTTCAGCATGTTATACATTGCATTCCCATAACTTATTCATCTTATGAATGGAAGTTTGAACTCTTTTACCACCTCCACCCAATTCTCCCACTCCCACTTCCTGCCACTGGCAGACACCAATCTATTCTGTCTTTATGAGTTTGTTGTTTTTTAGACTCATGTACAAGTTAGATTATACAGTATTTACCTTTCTCTGACTTACTTAATTTAGCATAATGCCCTCAGGGTTTATCCATATTGTCATGAAAGGCAAAATTTCCTTTTTAATGGCTGATTACACACACACACACACACACACACACACACACACAAATATATATAATCACATACATATGTGTAGATACATATTATATTTTCTTTATCCATTTATTTGTTGATGAACATTTAGATTTTTTTTGGTCTTAGCTATTGCAAATAATGCTTCAATAAATATGAGTACAGACATCTCTTTGAGACAGTGATTTTATTTCCTTTGGATATATACCCAGGGCTGGAATTGCCGAATAATATGGTAGTTCTATTTTAAATGTTTCAGTAACCTTTACATTGCTTTTCTTAGTGCTGTACCAACTTACATTCCCACCAAGAGAGTATAAGAGATCCCTTTTCTCCACATGCTCACCAGCACTTGAATCAACAATGGGCTCTGTAGATTACTATACTAGATAGGCTTTGGGAGATTCAAGAGAAGAAAATATTGTACCTACTTTCAAAGAGCTCTCAATGCAGTCAGGGAGAGAAAATATTCACAGACCTAATAATAGTAAAAAAAAAAAAAAAAAAAAAAACTAGACAGTACAAAAATAATCACTGTATACTACAAGGTAAAATATATGTAAGGATTCTGAGACAAATGATATCAATGAGAGATATAATAAATAGGAAAGGATTTACAGAAGAGTTTTGCAGATTAGAATTTGAAAATTTGTTCTAATTAAGTCTAGCCATTCTTTATATCATCCCACAATGAATAAACTGGGAAGAGAGAAATATGGTCTTAAGATTGAGAAAAACTACATATGAAAACAGCTATCAATTAATAATTTTATTTTTTCTAGTTCTCTAGTAAGACATACATTTATAGAAAATATTTATATAGAAATTATAGTTAATTATGGCAACATATTGATCCCTGTATAACTAGATGTTTATAAACATATACAGCATGTTGCACAAGTTTTTTTAGAAATTTAAAATAAATTTAATATATCCACTTGATTCTATGCAAATTACCATATACTGAATTTATATAACAAATATTATACTCAACAAATATTATTAAAAATAGTGTTGAGTCAACCACATAAATATATACACCTATAAGTGTGAAGCTGTGTGTATGTGTGTGTAGCAGAAATATACCAAACTACTCTCATATAAACTTATGATACACAATTTAGAATTTTCATAAAAATAATTTATTAATAAAATAGCATAGTTACACACTTTGATTTTGCCTAAAATGGGCCAAGCATTAATAATAGGCTTTGAGGTAATTAATCTATGTGGATTTCATAATTCTATTGTCTGTTTACCCAGTGCTATTTTACTTAAGACTTATGAATCTGCTCATTATACAAGAGCTACAATGAAAGGAAGAATATTTTCACTAACTTATTTTTTAATAATAGACATTTCTTAGCAAGGAGATTTCATTAATAGCGGGTAGATACAGAAAAAATTAGGATTATTGTCTGGTTTGGAGAGGAAACTATTATAGTAGAAAAATATATCCCTTATCTCTTATAAATGGCATGTATAAAATAGATTTACTATGAAGGAATTAATATGATATAACTTCCTCTGAGTAATGAAAAACATATATTTGACCTCTACAATAAATAATATCCTGTCTCAGGTAATCAAACAAATAAGCAATTTCAAAGATAAAGGAATGGAGTGTCTGTGTTTTCTCATCAAATCAAATTATGCATAACTTTACAATTCAGATGGTCTCCGCCTTTTCAAAAAGCCCTCTATACAGATAATATACTTCTGGAATTTTGTGACTTTATTAATTTATTCAATGTGGCAGAGATTGCCTACATGCTCACTATAAGTGTTACCTTTTCCTCTTGCATAAGCAGATAGGTTAGATTTCCTAGTCTTTTTTGCAGTTAGGAAATAGTACTACTATTAATTGAGACTGAGTTCAGGCCAAGAAGTGATGAATGCAACTTCTAGGCACGCATCTTCAAAACCTTCACTTTCTCTTCCCCCGTCTTCCACTGGGATCTCGACCTCCAGGACAGCCTTGGAAGCCAGCTGTTAATGATGGCAGAGTCTTCCAAATCATGGGTTCCAGAAAGATAAAATATAATAAGACCTTCCTAACACCCATTACCAGTTAGACTTTATGTGACTGGAAAATAAATTTCTTGCATATTAAGCCACCAAGATTGCAGATATACGTGTTAAAGCTGATGTTTTTATAACCAATGCATTTTTATTAATATTTAAATTAAATTTAATACTATCACATATTTGCTATTTTAATGCTATTTTCCTTGGCTAAAGATTTAAAAATTTAATCAAGACTCAGTTATTTTGAATGGACTACTCAGATTTTTAGATAATTAGTGTCATGCTGGTAAAGCTTTTAGCCAACATGAACCATAGCAAAGTAACAAAATGTGTATTTAGTTACTATGTTCTAGACATGGTGTTAAGAAATTTTGTATCATTGTCTCATTTAACCCTACTAAATACAGTTTTACTCTCCTTATATAGATGAGGATTCTGAGTCACTAAACAGCTAAATTACTAGTCCAAGCTTTTGCAGCTAGTAAGTGGCAAACTTATAATGTAAACCCGCTTGACTCAAAACTCAAGTTTTAATCATGGTACTTTATTTGCAACACCTGAATGCATGTTTCTCTGAAAAACAAAGATAATTTATTGGGAATTCACTTATCTGGAATTCGTAGAGATAGGAAATAAAACTGGATTAAAGTTTCTAATTTAAAATAATGCAAATTATGTGAGTGAGTTTATGTGACGAATGTTTAATATTCTTAAAGGAACAACCCCTTTTTGAATCCCAGAGGCACCCATTTATAAGCAAATGAAAATCTTTTATAGCCATTAAAACATATATATTTACTTTGGCAAATAGGGCAAGAACATGACATAAAGAAGAGGCACAGAGAAATCATATGTTAATTCACAGATTTATTAGCAGAAACAAATACAAAATTATATCAGACGTAAGAGACATGACTGGAATATACATTTATATCAGGAGAAATATGTACTCCAATTATAAGAAAGTTTTTATTTTTATTTCTTCACTTAGTTTATATACCCATGACTTTATTTTTGTATATAAACATGACATTTTTTAATGATGTAAAGAAAAACTGTTTTTCCACTCACAATACTTCGAATATCAAATATGTGGGTTTTTTTCTCCACACCAACCAATTTCTCAACTCTCTGGACACCAAATGGATGTTTTACAGTTCACCTATGATACTACCTGGAGTTTCACATACCCCAAATATTAAGGACTCAATCCCACAAGCCTGCTCTCACTTCAAATGCCAGACACAATCCCAAGTTGTCACCTGTACTTCTGACCAACTGGCTACAAATTCTGGGTTCCCACAACCTCCTCCTCAACTTTCTTTTTTATAACAGTTTGCAGAACCCAGAGAAACACTTTTGTTTACCAGTTTGTTAAGAAAGGCCATAATAAAGGAAACAGATGAACAACAAGATGAAGTATATAGGGCAAGGTCCTAAAGGGTCTTTAGTGCAGGAGGTCCTGTCCCCATGGAGTTGGCATGCATCATCCTCTTAGCACATGAATGTGTTCACCAACCCAGGAGCTCTTCAAACCCATAGTTTAATTTAGGCATTTCATGGAGGCTTCATCATGTCAGCATAATTAATTATTAACTCAATCTCTAGCTCCTCTCCCATCCCTGGAGGGTGAGGAGTGGGGCTTAAAGTTTTAACCCTCTAATCAGGGTTCTTCCAGCCTCCATCCTAAAACTATTTTGATGCCTCATCCACCAATCATTTTATTAGCATACAAAAAGATACTAATTACTTGAAGATTCCAATAATCTTAGAAGCTCTGTGTAAAAAGCTCCTATCACACCATCACTCAAAAATTACAAGGGTTTTAGGAGCTCTGTGTCAAGAACCAAGGACAGGGACCAAATATATGTTTCTTATTATGTCCCAGTCCATCCCCTGCTCTCTGGATATGAAACTCTTCCAATACAACATCATAAAAGTCCAAAGACACTAACACACTACTAGAATTTCATTTAGTCACTATTAATTATTCAGTTCATCATTATTTTACATGAGAGCATCTCCCAGAGCAAGACCACTCAGGTTTGCAGGTTTTCAATCAATCATTTTAGGTTCCAAAAGCTAGAATGGTTTCAACAATATATAGCTTCACCCAATTAGGCATCTGATATAAATGAAGTAAGAGACATTACCATCTCTTGCTTTAGGCCTCTTTTGAGGTGTTAATGTAATATTGAGTTTTCTGTTTTACATAACTCATTTATTCATTCTTTTACTCTCAGCTATTATTTCTCCTTCTCTATACAAACTTTTTCAAATTTGGAAAGAACATTAGGTTTGGCCACTGTGCTGGTCTAGATTACAGGCAACAATACTAGTGTAGCAAGTACCTTCCCCTCAATCCACCCCTATTCATAAAATGTAAGGTTACTAGGTGAAGAACTAGTGGGCTATTGTTACTACCTGGCAATAGCTGCATTCACTGATAACCTCAATTTTGCCAGTTGGGCTGAAGGCATGATCTGTCCCATTAGGCCCTTAAAAATTTTGACATAAAATTTAAAAATATAGATAAAGTTTCTTGCTTAGGAATCATCCCTGCTTCCAGTACTTGTAGTTGAATCTCTAGTTCTATGACTTTTGCATCACGTAGGGAAAAAAAAAATGAAGTAATATGTGGAAGATAGAAAAAAGTATAGTAGTTGTATACTAGTGTCTTCTCTGCTTGGCAAGAATTACATAATGATAACTAGCATCCTCTCCTGTTCCTCTTCTCTTCCCAGATCCACAAAAAAAATACGAACAGAAGAATGTATCGTTAGAGCCCCACTCATGTTGAAGTGTGAGCACACATTCATAAAGATGTGTAAGCCATCCCTTCATATCTTTATCTCCCCTTTTAGACAACGAATGTTTCAATTCCTCATTTGAATTCTCCATCAAACTCATACTCTGAGGAGAGTATCTCTTCACCCATTGTTGGAGATTATAAATTGTAAAATGTGTCTCTTGGTTTGAAGAAAACGATAGTCAAATGTCCAGATTGGTGCAATATCTTCTGTTCTAATCTTTTATTAATATTGGAGCAGTATCTACTAACTGGAATATGCAAAGTCCAGTACAGAGTCAGTGTTTATTACTGTGAAGACTCATTTATGCCTTTCAGGGCTACCTAGCAGCTTTAGACTCACTTGACAGCTATGTTGAGGGATGCCCCCAGAATTCTGCCACATAGCAATCTGCAATGTCTCTCTTGTTGGCAAACAGATAGTTCTATTGGCATTTTGTGCCTCAAAGGGTACAATAGGAATATGTCTAGATTCAGCCCATCTTTGCATTATCATAGTACACCATATCTACTCATTTTGAGGAGCCAGTTGACCACCTTAAGCAAGTACATGACAATACCTGCTTCTCAATTCCAAATACCTTCTGACCCTGAAGGGAGTTCTTCTGATGGATGTAGACTTGCCCTACTTTAATGCACTCATCACATTCCCATAGAGATTTTCATAGGGCCATGCCTCATATAGGCATCCCATTATCAAGCTAGGTTCTCAGTGACCTTCTGCTCAACCATATGGCCAAGCCATTTGCCACTGTCCATGAGAAGGTAAAAATCCAAACATGAGCTCTCACCACTGTTCGATTCTTTTGTCACTGCTAGAAAATAGCATGCAATTTAACCCAGTGAGCTGATTTGTTTTGTTTTCTTCTATCAGAGTTTTTTCATTCATAAGTCTTAATGTGCGCCTTTTTAAACAAGAAAATATTTCATTCATCTTGGAACTGCTGTCGATAAACTGAGCAGCTCTTTGTTGGTCAATCAAGAGCTATTCATAAAGTACTATCCACATGGTATTAGGTTTTGGTAGCACTTCATCTGGCTCCAAAGTCAGTCCATGGCAGGGGGAACCCGGCTCTTGAATATGTCTTTCTTGCATTCCCTCATAGCCTGGTTCTGTAGAAACCATTTTCATTATATTCTGGAACTCTTCTGGGAATTCCTCTTCCCATTAGAGTGTTTCTCCAAATTCACTCGATATCATGGGTATTTTGAATTTCCAATTGTTTTATGTCCTGTAGTCATAGGGACAGTTTCGATTAATGTCCAATCACAGCTAATAATTGTCTCTCAAATGCAATTTCTCTTTTCTAAAAGTCCCAGTAGTTGTTTCTGGGAGGCACTCACAGGCTTTTTCCATAAGCTCCAATATAAGCTTCACATGGGGCGATTGTACAGGTAATTTGTTCTTATCAGTGTGTCAGTTTCTATTCTACATTGTGTGGACTCAGGCAATCTTACTGGTTCCAATGTACCATGTCCAAATAATATTGCATGAAAGAGAAATTTAAATGCTTTCTGTTTTATGCTATGCAAGAAAAATGTTTCCCAGTCAGAAACACAATCATTCCCCATCAAACATTCAAGTGAAAAAGAGGCATTACCACTTCACAGAAAGCATGCTCAAATATACCAATTCTTCAAATATTAACCTTAATTCCATCATGCCTTACATCCTAACTGTAGCCTCCAATAAAACTTCATCAATAGGTATTGGTTTTACAATATTCATTCCCATAAAACATTCAGGTAAAGTAGACAGTATTTATTAAAAAAACTGTTTAAACATTCCAACTTAAATAATCCTATTAACCCTTGTATTTCTATCTAATTGTAGCCATTCGCTTCCTAGAAGAAAATAAAGAAAAATCTCTTTGACATTGGTTGTGGCAATGACTTTTGGGTATGACACCAAAAGTAAAGGCAACAAAAGCAAAACCATATTAATGGTGGGATTACATCAAAGTAAAGTTTCTGCACAGCAAAAGAAATAATAAAAAACTTTTTACAAAGCAACTATGGGGCTTCAGGTCAAGATGGCAGCACAGGTAAATGCTGTGCTTGCCTCCTCCCACAGCCACCTCAAAATTACAACTAAACTACAGAACAACCATCATGAAGAATCACCTGAAGTCTAGCTGAACAGAAGTCATATAACCAATGATATACAAAAAAACCCCAAAACTTGATACTGGTAAGAGGGGTGGAGATGAACACCCATGTGTGGCAGTTAAAAATAGAGAAAGTTATCTTGGCTGCAGAGGTCTCTCCTTGAGGAGTGAGGGGTCCCGCACCACATCAGGCTCCCTAGCCCAGAATTCCAAGGCAGGAAAGAGAAGTCCTTGAAACTTCTGGCTGTAAAACCAGAGGAGATTGTGGTTGAGTGAGATGAAGGCAGGCTAAGGTCCAAGGCATCCTCCGAAAGGGTCCAAGCATAGATTTATTTGCTGATGGACTCACTCATTCTGAGCTCCAGCGCTCAGACAGCAGATCAAAAGGCACCAAGAGCATACAAAGAGGAACTGAATCATCTAGCTTCAGGGCAAGGACTAGAAGGGCAGCATTCTCCCAGAAAGAAGCCCTGACTGTAGCCATTGTTCCTATGTTAATCCCTCCCACCACCCAGGCTGTACAAACAGGTAGGTACCATATCTGAGTTTCCACTAACCTAGTTAACACCGTTTTCACCACCCTGGTGATACCCAGAAACCCCACTCCATACAACTTGCAGGCCCCACCCAAACCACTTCCAGTGGCTTTTCCATACAAATGGCCTGTCTTGGCTTGGCACCTGATGACAATCTGGCCCAACTGAGAGCTCATACTACACCTCCACTTAGAGTCGGCCAGGTGGTATGAGTTGGCACTCAACTTTCACAGAAAAAGTCTGAGCAGAGTTGAAGGGGAATCTGAACAACTACCCCATCTGTCTATAATAAGTCAGTTTAAGTCAGTTCCCCGATTTTGTCATCACTAGAGTGGTGTCAGTGGTGCCTAGCAATAAATCAAACATACACATTAATCTAGCCCTTCTGCTAAATCCCAACAGGGGGACTTTCTGCCAAAATAAGAGAAAAATTAAAGAAGACCTAGAGTCTCCTCATATGTTAGCCAAATTTCCAGGCTATGCTTAAAAATTGGTTGTCGTATCAAAACTTAGGAAAACAAAAACTTGAATAAAAAAAGATAATCAAATGCTGCCAACACTGATATAAATCACATGTCGGAATTGTATGACAAAAACTTCAAAAGCAAAGTACTCGACAAACAATTCAAATTAAAGAAAATTGAAACTTCGCTTTATTTCCATTTTCTTAAAGCAAATGGAAAATTTTTTTAAAACCTCTGAAAAGGAAGAAAAGTTATAAAAAAAACAAATGAAAAGTTCACAATTGAAAAGTATAGTAACTACAATTTAAAATTCACTGGATGAGTTCAATAGTACAATAGAAATGACAGAGAGAAAAAATGAACTTAAAGACAGATAATAGAATTTACCCAATTTTGGCAAAAGAGAAAAAAAACACTGAAAAAAAATGAGTTTCATGGACATGTGTAACGGAAAGAAGAACAAAATAAACCCTAAAATCTGTATCATTATACTCTCAGAAGGAGGTGAAAAAGAACAGTGGGACTGAAAAGACATGCAAAGATATAATGAGTGAAAACTTTTTGTCGGGAGCCACACAAAGAAAAAAAGATGGCCACGGTTCATGAGGTTCCTGCTTCACTTCCTGGAGATTAGCTGCAAGCCCGCGCGCGCCAAAAGATACTTTTCTCTCCTCCTCCTTCCCCATTATCTATACCAATCAGAATGTAGCTTATTGCCACCCCTGCTACGCGGCCAATCCCCTGCCTACATGTATCCTATAGCCCACTCCGCCCCTGAACACCAGTGTATATATACCCCTGTCTCACAATAAAATTCGAAGGCTTGATCAGAGTATTGTCTTGCCTTCGCTCTTCTCTCGCCCCCATTTTCTTTCAGGTCGGATCCTCCTCGTCCCCACAAATAACTAGGTCCCGCGGGTCGGGACAAGTGGCGCCCAACGTGGGGCTCGAGGCTCGGATCCTTCACAGGCGGACCCCCGAGTAAGATATCGTCTGGCCAGACCCCTTTTTTGATGATGCAATAGGAGACGCCTTTCGCCGCTCACGGAGGTCGTCGTCCCTGGTGAGTATCGGCCGCCTTACAAGAAAATGGGAACTAGATTAAGTAAAGAAGCGGTCTTCATAAGAGACCTAAAAAGTTCACTTAGGGAGAGAGGAGTTCGAGTTAAAAAGAAAGACTTGGTAAAGTTTTTTATTTTTGTTGATGAAGTCTGTCCGTGGTTTATTGTTAATGGCCCCGAAATTCACCCTAAAAAATGGCAGAAAGTAGGTAGAGATTTAAATGATTATCTTATCAAAAACGGTCCCGATTCTGTTCCTGTTTCGGTATTTTCTTACTGGGGTCTTATCAGAGATATTGTTGAAACTACTGACCCTGATAAACGCCAACTCTTGTCTGTAGCAGAATATTGCCTTCGCCCTCTATCTCGGGCAGCCTCAAGGTCGTCTCTTTCGGGCGATCCCCCTGCTCCAAAATCAGCTAAGTCCCCCTCCCCCAGCCCGACGCCATCTTTGCTCAATGCCCTCCCTGATGCCCCTCCCAAATGTTGCATTTATCCGCCTCTCCCTCGAGATTCGGACTTTGTTGATACACAAAAGGTTTTTCCGGTCCTGTCCAAGGGCCAAAATGGCGAGCCTTTGGATCCGGGAGACGCGGCCGAACTAGAAGGCGAAGCGGCCAGGTATCACAACCCAGATTGGCCCCTTGCCGCCCCGTCGCTTAATCTCCCTTCTTACACTCCCCCTATTCGGCCTCCCAATGTTTGCGCCCCGGCCTTTTTGCCCCGTCGGCCCCCCCACTGCCCCTCCGGCTCCCGGTCCTGTTAGCCCCCCTACCGGTACTGAAGACCTCATAGCGCAGATAGTAGAACAAAGAATAACCCGCCATCTCCAAAAATTGGTTGTTTCCCAACCTTCGCAAAAGGGTCCCTCTAAAAAACCGCTTATAACCGCAAAACCTAAAAAACTGCTCTGGAAAAATATAGGCTCGAGATAGCTCCTGAGAATATACAAGATTCTGTTCAATATTTAGGATATAAAATTTTGCAACAAAATTACTCCTCAAAAAATAGAAATTAGGCGAGAAGCTCTCAATACTGTTAATAATTTTCAAAAATTATTGAGAGATATAATTGGCTCTGTCCTTCCCTTTATCCTCACATGTGCTTTAACTAATTTGTTCTCTATTTTAGAAGGGCCCACTGCATTGGATAGTCCTTGGAAACTAACACCGCTGGTGAAAAAGAATTTTAAATACTGTATTGTTGAAAGATATTCTTGTAGTCACAAACTTGCATTGCTCAGGTTTCATTATTGTGTGGTAAAGGGCCTTTCTCTAACTTGAAATTTAAAAACTTTAAAATTAGTCTAAAACTTAGGACATTTTAGCGTGGAATCAACAGTGAAGATAACTTGATTTTGTATTGGAAATGAGAAAAGTAATGACTAAATTACAAGTTTCAGTGCTTTTAAAGGTACCTTTATGTTCCTGTTTCTGTTGACCGGTCACCAGGGGTCCGTGGAGAGACTGGACGCAGTCATATATCTCCCAGACCATGGCCAGGCAGCGGGACGCCGCCTCCTGTGCCCTGTTGTCAAAGTCTGTTTATTGTCTTTAGTCTTGTCTAAGTGGTAGGTGGCAAATTTCTCTAGGCCCACCTACACCTCAGTAATTGTCCTTGTCTGAGTGTCTGTTTTGTGCTTTCTGTTTTGTGTTTTCTGCGCAAGCGTTAGAGGGGAAAAAACCAGAGTTCACAGAAGACATCCTTGGGGTGTCTCCTGCAACATTTTCTAAGAAGGATAAGCTTATAAAATAAAAAAGGGGGAATATGGTATACCCTGAGACAAAGGCTTAATAGAGCATTTATATACTTATTAAATTTTTTAAATCTAGATGAACAAGGTAGCACAGCAGCTCATCGGCATTGGGTGAAACAGACCAGTGAGCTTTTGCAGCAGTCAGTATACTACAAGGATCTAACAGGGAGAGTGATTAAGAACTATACCGTGGGAACGGAAGGGATGCCAATTTGCATGGGAGCTGGAGAACACTGTTTACAGCTAGGTGCTCAAGCATGGTTGACAATTTTGCAGACTTCTGAACAAATTGTTGGGGTAGGTCACTTGTTTTTGTTAAGTATGGAAGGATTTAAAAATGTTACTCACTTTGCTCTAGTCTGTGTTCGGCTCTCCTATATCGTTATGAAGGGCAAGGTGGGGTGGAATGAAGCTCTAGGTTATGTTTCATGTAAATACTGTGCTTTTTACACTTTTATTAACTCTTCTATTCCTTTTAACAAGTCATATGAAAGCTTATATATCCTTAGAGCTAGAACTGAAGTGTGGATGCCGGTTAGATTGTCTCGACCCTGGCAGGACTCTCCTGCCACTATGATTTTGCAGCAACTGATGGGCCATGTTAAAAGAAGAGCTAAAAGATTCCTTGGCATGCTGATGGCTGCTGTTGTGGGTATCATCGATGTTACTGCTGCTGCTACCACGGCTGGAGTGGCTCTGCATCAATCTGTACGGACCGCTGATCATGTTAGAACCTGGCATCGGGATGCTGAACAGTTATGGACTTCTCAAAGACAAATTGACTCTGTATTGCAAAGTCAAGTAGCAGATTTACAGCAAACGGTTATATTGTTAGGAGATCAAATTGTTAGTTTGCAGGAATGTGTGCAACTTAAATGTAATTGGACTGCTACTTCTTTTTGTATAACTCCTGTATTGTATCATGAAAGTATGTTTGAATGGGATAAAGTAAGACAGCATATTTTGGGGTATGGTAATGCTTCAGGTTTAATTGCAGATTTGGAAACACATATTGCTGACACTTTTCAAAAACAGCTTCCTGAATTACAGGGGATCGCAGTGCTACAAAGCATGATCAATAGTATTGAAGGCTTACGTTCTATTCCACAAATGCAATGGTCTCAGGCTCCAGGCTCAGGTTTCCTAAACTAATATACATCTCCCATTTGCAGAGGCTGGTAGTCAGAGACGGGTAGAATCCTTCAGGGCTGGGCCAACCTAAGACAGGGCATGATTGCAAGACTTTCATGTGCCAATGACGGGTAAGGCCCAGACCTGGCGGAGGGTCGCCTAAAGACAGGCACAGTCTATCTGCGCCATAAGCTTGGGAAAGCTTTGGCATTTTAATAAATAAAAAAGGGGGAGATGTCGGGAGCCACACAAAGAAAAAAAGAATGGCCACGGTTATTCGAGGTTCTCGCTTACTTCCTGGAGATTAAGCTGCAAGCCGCGCGCGCCAAAAGATACTTTTCTCTCCTCCTCCTTCCCATTATCATATCCATCAGAATGTAAGCTTATTGCCACCCTGCTACGCGGCCAATCCCTGCCTACATGTATCCTATGCCCACTCCGCCCCTGAACACCAGTGTATATATACCCCTGTCTCACAATAAAATTTGAAGGCTTGATCAGAGTATTGTCTTGCTTCGCTCTTCTCTCGCCCCATTTTCTTTCAGGTCGGATCCTCCTCGTCCCCCAAAATAACTAGGTCCCGCGGGTCGGGACAAAAACTTACAAAATTTTAGCAAATTAAATCAACCAAAAGTTTCAAAAAAATTGAGGGAACCTCAAATAAAATAAACCAAATAGAATGCACAAACAAATCATAATTAAACTTGTGAAAATTTAAGACAAAAAACTTAAAGCCAGGCAGAGAGCAAACGTTGCATAACTTATGGGGGGACACCAATTTTAAATAAGGGCGATTTCTCATTTCAAACCATGGAAGCTAAGAAGGAAGTGACACAACATTTTCTCAGGTGTGTAAAGAATAGAACTGTATATATGACATAAATATAATGGAAAACAGTTGTTGGTTAGTAAAAACCTAACTCTTAAATAATGGTTAATGAAAAATTCTCATAAACAAAATAAATAGTAAATAACGTATAGAGCTTTGGAACTTCAGAAAGGAAAAACAGACTTGGAATGGGTATAAAATAGAAGTAAATATAATAGATCTTATCCTACTATGAGTTTCATAAGATCATAATTAATAGTGATTGAAGCAAATAATAATACTATCTGAAGTGTGTGCTCAATGCATGCAGTGGAAAATACGTAAGACATTTAGGAGTTGAAAAATAAGGAAACTTAAAGGCTCAAATGAAATCGTGTTCTACAATTTGGCTGCAAACTGGTAAAATACATTGAAATCAGTAAAGTGATAAATTATGTGTGTGTGTGTGTGTGTGTGTATAGTGTTATATACTCAGAAAACACTATATATCAAGAGGAAATCCTAAATATTAAAGTAACCAAAAGAATGAAATAAAAGAAAAAATAGAGTAATATGAAGACACACACACACACACACAACACACAAAACAAACTAAAATACGAAATTAGCCTGTACATACCCATAGTTATTTTAAATGTAAATTGTCCAAATACACCAATTAAAAGATAGAGATTGATGGAGTGGAAAAAAACAACATTACACAAAATTATAGAGTCTACAAGAAATCATGTCAAATATAATGCATATATCATTTGAAAGTAAAAGAATGGGAAAAAATATATACCATTGTAGCATCTTAATGAGTTTTTGCTATCTAATTATAATCTGGCCCCAAATCCCACAGAGAAGGCAACAGCCACAGTGTGTTTATGACTATCTCTTCAGGACAATATATTAGTCTTTTTAAGTATATATGCATATGTGCAAATATTTGGTTATTACAAGAACTACTTAACCCTGCATCATGCTCAGTCTCTTCTTAGCATCAATCAATATGTGCTCAAAAAAAAGTCTTTATTTTATTATTATACTGAACAATATACAATTGACAGAGAAACCTAATAATCATTTCATCATCAAAATCCATTAAAGAGCCAGCATGAATTATCTTATTAATCATCTATGCCAATCTCCCTCTCTTGACATGTCATTTTACATTTTTTTATAAAGCAAAAATCATTTGTTTTTTGCAAGCAAACTCAATCTTCATTCTGCCACTAACTTCAAATTTCCTTACATGTTCCCTGCTACAGTGTACAAGGTATTATTTTTAATAATGGTGTTAACTAATCAATTGCAATCTATCTTTTCTGGTTAAAATATATTTACACATGAATATGTTGTGGAATAATTCTTACTATCTAAGAATTTTATTATTTTAGGAGAAAATGTGTAATTGCGCTAAGTAGATGATGTAATTTTAATATTTACTCTGGCAAAGTTAATAAAGCATTTTTTTTGCCAGATCAGAAAACGAAATATTATTTAATAATCTTGAACTAAACATTAACAAATGTCACTTAGCAATGAATTTTGTAGACATGTCTGATAACAAAATAAAGTGAAAAAATATTTCCATGTGTTCTACAATTAATGAACAGATGTGCTGCTTGAAACACTAAAGAATAAGAGAATATTTGTGAAATCTAAGAAGAATTAATGGTGCAAAATAAAATACATATGTTGGAATTCCAAGGAATTCTGAATTCCCAAAATTCCAAACAATAAGTCATTTGTTATGTCTTTCCAAATTTATTCTGATCTATATTCGTATTTGGGAATTAAGGGAAAAAAGATTATATTAATAAGAGGAGTAACTTCTATATTTGTATTCTCCAAAATACTTTTAATCAACTACTAACATAATTTTGGTGAATTCCCTTTCAATGTGTGTGTGTGACTTATAGTTATCCTGGTATACTTTTTGTATGATGTCTCTTTAACTATGTACTATGAGCAACTTTCCATGTCTATAAATATACCTATACTACATAATTTTAGCAAATGGACATAATTTTGTTCTATTGTGTCATAATTTATTCAAATATTATTTATATATTTTTGGACATTTGTGAATGCTGATAGTGGTTGAAATGATATATATTGCTGCATTGCATTGTAGTATATATATTTTGTATATATCTGAATAAGTTAGAATATATTATTTCTCTCAGATAAAAGAAATTTCTAATTTATAATTTCCCAGCCAGGTTGATATTGCCCATTTTCCCACCCACTTCCAAAACTGGATATAATAATTTGCAAAATAATAATCAATAATAATTATCATTATCACTGTTATTATTTTTCCTATTAAATTTTATTCTCCGACTACTTTTTACCTAAAAAATTATTTCATAAGATTAAATCTACTGTATGACAGTTTTATAAATGAAAAACAGTATATTGTTTTTTGTTTAATTTTTATTACATTGATTCCTCATAAGGTTAACATTGTTTACATGTTTATTTGGCTATTTCTTTACTTTTTATCCTTACATTCTCTATATATAATTATTTTATTCTGTTACTTTTTTTACAGAATATTCCTAGAAACTTATTTTGCTTAAAACTGTGTTTATTTGTTTTTGATAATAAGTTACTTTCATTTTTATGTAACATTGTGGGAATTATTTTATATAAGCAGTATTTATCATCTTCACCTTGATATCTAATAAAAATTTATCTTCTATTTTATGATTTCACAAATTGCTTTAAACTCCACATCTAGTTTGGGTTATAATAAAGGATAAGAATTAATCTCCTCAACCGAAATTCATATTCATTTCATTCAGTCTTCATCTCGAGAGATTCATTCTTTACTACATTTTGAGAAAATACTATCTTAACTATTTGTTTCAATGAATATATAACTTAAAACAATATGGAGTAAATATTTAATGCCAAATCGAAACCACAATTGTGTCTCATTTTCCTTTGTATCTCGGTTTAAACTGTCTCTCCTGTAGAGACCTGTGGGATGGGAGGTTAGAAAAAATTATGTGAGCATATGGACTCTTAGTGTAAATTAACAGTCAACTCAAAACTGTTACCGTTGAGGGTGACGAACTTCAGTGTTGCCCCAATGTCATGGGGGGTCAGATAACAGTGCAGAAGTATAGTTAGCATTTTCCCTCGGTTCTCCTCATTGACGCAGTGGAAGAATTACAGGTCAGTGAGATTTAGAAAAGATTTATTCAAAGTATATTTTAGGAAGATAAAGCATGCCCTAGAAGGCACATGGTTTTTAGTGAAGAGCTATAACAGAGCGCTGTAACAACAACAAGACCAACAAGAACAACAACAACAACAACAACCATGCAGAAGTATATTTTGGGCATTATATTTGGGCCATGATGGGTGGTTCAAGGCATTCCTAGGTGATTGGTACAATGAGGCATTTTGACTGACACTTGGCTGCTATATAAACTCTTTGCCTAGTGCGCATGCAATTGACCCAGAATTCTATTACAATTGGGATGTTCTTTGGGTGGTCTCTGACTAAGTCCTATTCCTTTGTTCCCCTGTAGCTCATGTCTGACTAGCTACCTACAAAACCATCACTTACTTGGCATATTTAATGAAATTCAATCTGTCATTTTTAATGGTTAACAGTTAAATGATGTTTTAAGCAAATTACCTGTGTACCAAAGATCCCAAAGGTTGGAGGCTACTGATAAAGTAACTGTGGGTCCCAAGCCTAGCTGTTCCCAGGTCTGGCTGTGATCCAGACTTCGTGGCTAGGAATAGGAAACCTGGATTTTAGATGTTACATTAGTAGTAGGGGCGCCTGCACCTAATATAGCATGTTCAGCTTATTGTATACGGCACGTGTGATAAAATGCCACTATTGTTCTCTGACATACATAAAGCTCATGCGGTCCCCTAACGCAAAAGTGTGCTTCCCCGCAATAAAGTTGGTGCCTGCCGTTGCGATCTCATTTTGGCCCTCGTGCATTCTTTCACTGGCAATCTCACCACTGAAACTTTCCTCCTCGATCAGCTCGGCACTGAAAGATAGTTTCATACTGAGATTCAAAGCTAACCCATCTACTCAAGAACTGCTTTTGGCAGGGATGGAAAAGTACGCATGATCGTTGTGTGAATCCAAAGGGTGAAGATTATGAAGAAAGCTTGCACTCATGAGATCTGCAGAATGACCCAAGAAGGTTGAAGTAGCAAGACCCATAGACAAGGCAATAATGTGGTTTAATTGCTCGGATGGCAATAGAGGCATCAATGCTCCGGCACATCCCGTTGGAGATGAACTGCTGTTACAGAAAGTGGTTTTTGCATGTTTCCATCTGTGTTGTCCTGTGAAATTTTGTTGTATCAACGATGAGCAGACTACTCGTTCCCGCCCAGGCTGACTGAAGCATCAGAGAAATGACAGCAGCTACGACAAAATGATGAATTGATGAATTTAACAATCTATTACTTTTAGAGCTATGTTGCAAGAATTTGACTGAAGGTTTTAAATGACAGAAAACTACATTCGAGGAAAACTAAATGAGGAAGAAAAGGTGATCTCAGGAACAGAAATTGGAAATAGAAAGACTAGAGAAGAAAAGCAAAACTTTAGAATACGAGATTGAAATTTAGAGAAAACAACCTACTATCTATGAAGAGATAAATGCAATCTGCAACAAGAACTTGAAACCCAGAATCAAAAACCTCATCGATAGTTTTCTGACAAGCACAGACTAAGAAGCCAGGTTGCAAGGCGCAATGACAGAAACCATGAAGTGAGAGAAAGAATGCAAGCATCCAGTGGCAGCTAAAACAGCTGGAGATGCAAAACAAAACTCTGGATGAAAGGTGAAGGACTGAAACAACTGAAGGCTATTATTACTGAAAACCAGAGAGACCTCTTGGGAGCGCGATCGTGGAAAAAGCTCCTCAAAGATTTTTCTCCATCGCCAGTACCTCTTCCTAGTAACTAACATTGCTCAGATTTCCAATGGTCAGCAACTCATGATCTAGCTACAGCTGGGTAGGTGCTCTAGCTCTTGCAGTAGCATTTCTGTAGCTTCCTGTATTTCAAAGTGGGAGTAGAAAATTCCTCCATAGACACCTCTCAAGGTCACATCCATTGCAAGGTGTGGGCAGCGGGAGCCAGGCAAAGTATGACTTGTATTATGTCAGACAGAAAGGCGAGAGATCTCTGGACTGAAGGTAGTGGGGTGTTTCCTACACTCAGAAATGAGATAGAAATAGAAGAGGATCATTCCAGCAGGACATTGGCTCCTGGCTCCACTGAAATATGGAGCATCTAGGGGCGAGGTCCATGGAACAGGGTAGCTAAAGGATAGAGGCTATCATTGTCCTGTGGCACAAGCACAAGTCACTGTACACAATGCCCCTGGAGTGGCTGAGCAGCACCCAGAGAGCTGGCAGGTAAAAAGTACCTGGGAGATGATGCCCCACGGGGCTAAGCCACTCCATGAATGGCAAGTGGACTATATAGGACCTTTGTCCACAGACCCGGGACCACTGCTATTTATTAACAGTGTGGACATGGCCACTGGCCCTAGGTTTGCATGGCCGGTGGCAAGCTGCTGATTAATGCATACTGTGACTGCATTGGAGCACCTTTGCAGCCACCTATGGCTGACCCTTATTAGTCATCAGTGACGAGACATTCACTTTACAGGGCAGGAAGTACAAACCTGGGCCTGCACCAATGAAGTGTTGTTTCAGTACATGTTCCTTATTGCCCACAGGCAGCTGGATAGTAGAGAGGTTCCACAGCTTGCTGAAGGACAAACTGTGTCCTCGGCCTTGGACTGATGCCATTGGTAACTAAGCTCCCTCACAGGCTATATGCATTCCTGAATGAACAGCCCTGGCTAATGGGTTGTCTCCCCTTGACAGGGTTGTAGCAGGATTTTTTGTGGGCTATCAAAGTGTAACCCAGGAACTGCTGCTAAACAGCTATTGCCTGGGACCGGACCAGGGAGCTTTGCTCTTGCTGGCCCCAGAACCTTTGGTAGCAGATAAACAGGCCTTCTGATTGTGGCCCTGGACGATACAGGTAACAAGACCTGGTGCCTGGTGGAGCCATGGGGACAGGGCTTATGCATTGGTTGCAGTACAAGATCTTGGATTTTCCATTTGCCCGCCCCTTGCAAGTGTCATTCCCAATGACTGTGAAACAGTTCACTGCTAACAGGTAGTTTTTGTCCGTTTAGCCTCTGGCCCTTTTTCCCTCTCTGTACTGTTACGCCAGTGGAGACTCCCTGGCCTTCCGCCTCTGGAGAAACTGTCGGTAACCACAAGCCAGGGGCAACTCCTCTCCTGGCCACCCTTTGTCTCAAGAATGGGCAAGTGGACTGTGTTCTCTCAGAAGAATGGGACTGTGCCCTAATGGTCTCTTTGTCTGCTCTATCCTATCACCCAGGCTGACAACAGGAAACAGTGGTCATGTCCTGGCTCATGCGTTTGCTGCTGTCCACACACGTCTCATTGCCTGGGTGTGTACTGAACTACCAGTGGAAGTGGCTGAGGTGACTGTCCGACACATTGCTCCAGCCACGGCTGTGAACTGGATTGGCTGCATACCTGGAGCACCCTACCCAGATGGAAACAGCGATGGTGGGCCGTGAAAGAGCTGCTCTGCTGTGAGCTTCGCAATCCCCTCCCTTCTAGGGGCTATGCCATTCTCAATAGGTAGGGATGGCTGGCGGGAGAACATGTAGAAGTGCAAGAGCAGGCCCCCCATTGCACAGAGCAAGTAAGATCTGTGCCCACCAAAATCATGGGTGGCTACCCCCTGAGATGTTGCTAACACCACCCTTGCTAATATTTCCAAGGTCTGGTGGGAATGGGCAATGTTATGTTGGTGCAGGAGCCTACCGACTGGCTACCTGCAGGATTTCTCGTGGGCTGCGGGTACTGTGGCTGGCCCTCACTTGCCCACTGACTGGACTGGCCATTGTAACCTGGGGACATCCTATTTAGCTGGACACATATTACCCACTTTGACCCAATTGCCCAGTAATGGGATCCCGTATAACACTGCTGGCACTTGCAGAAATAGGCAAGGTGGTTTACCAACTGGTGTTTATTCATTCCAGGGGTGGAAATCCATAGATATAGAATCGCTAGATAAGCTTTAGCCTCAACACCACCACACAGGCGTTAAACACTACACATCAGGCTATAGCCCTTTTAATAGATGAAACTACACAAATGTGGAAAATAGTTCTGCAAAACCATATGGCCCTTGATTTCCTACCTGCTGTGCAAGGCAGCACCTGTGCCCTTACCCATGTAAAATGCTGTGTCTACATTTCTTGGTCATAAGGACCAGGCACAGGCAGCCCTCCAAGGAAATGGATGCTGAAGTCTAAGCCATATGTGCCCTGGGAGAAGACCCCTTGACAACTTGGGGAATTCTTTGGGGTCTTCCTGCGCGTGGCAGTAGCCACCCTAACTCTTGTAGCCTGTAGCCTGGTATTGTTTTTTGTTTTTTTATATTGTTGTTGTGGATTGTGGGCCCAAGGTAGCACCTCTGTGCCAGACCCTGCACTGTGACCCTATAGGGGTGGACTGTGGGCCCCAGACCGGCTGGATGGGGCTGGGTAACTGATCAATTGTGTTCAGTTCTGAAATCAGCCATAGTCATCCCATCTGGTCCTGTGGCTGATGGGACAGTTCAGCCTTGATGGATCTGGGGCTTGAAACCCACCTATAAGCGAAGATGTTATTCTTAGTTTAATAGAACTTATTGTCCTCTGATCATAGATCTGGTCTTCATTCTTAAAGAATTGACACTGGCTGGAAATCTTGTACCTAAGGCTTAATGGTTAAGGGTAGGCATACAAAGATGAAAGTGTTACTAGCAATCAGGTGTATGCATTGTGGGAAGTCAGGAGATTGGTCCATTGATTCCCCCACAAAAGGTTTACGTAGAGGTCTGATGCTGGGAGAAGAGGACAGCAGGCAAAGAGCAGCAAACAGAAGCAGAAGAGATTTTATTAAGTAAAATAAGCAAGCAAGCACTTGGCAGAGAGTCCAAGCAGGCAGCTGGATGAAGAACCGAGTGCCGGGACAAGTAAAGGGTCGGTTTATATAGGCCATAGGGTTTCTTTGTTCCACGCTGTCCCTCCTACCTCAAATGGGATGAATTATCTTCTCCTCCCTTAGACACTCCTACTTCAAACTGGGGCAGTGTAGTGTGTGCCTGTTGATGGGCAATCATACACCTGCGCCCTGAAGATTTTGAGGGTAGGCGCATGCCCAGTTAACAATTCACCCATACCAGTTGAGCATCCCCAGAGTAAGGCCATATAATGGTCATTTGCAGTTAACTGACTCGGGGAAATGTGATGGGGAAGGGATTGAGGAAGGTGCTAGGCACTACTAGGCTTTTTGGTCTGTCTATATGGCTTCTGACCTTGGGAGAATGACGGAGGCCCACAAGCCTGCTAGACTCCTGGTTGTACATTTTCTTCTGCGAGCTGGTCTAGGGGCCTTATTAACCCTTCACTGTTCCTCTCCTCTGCTCACATCTACCTGCCTACCAACCCTATCAGAAGGATAAGGTGGAAAAAAGCAAGTGAGTCATAATGCCATTATACCAGGCAAAGACTGTTTGAATCAGAGCAAAGGCTAGCCTAAAGAAAATGAAGTCTGCAGTTACAGAAAAAGTAATAGATTTAAGAAGTGAAAATGGGCAATTTACAGGTAGTTAATGTTCCATAACAGGAACATTATTGTCAGGCAACTCAGAAACAATGGGACACAGGGCATACATAGCTAATAGGCCCCTACCTGATGCTTTCGTTTACTGTACTTAGTTCAAACCAGGCTAAGGCAGCATTCTAAGATTTCCTTCCTGAAGAGGTTTCTCGCCTGAATCTTTAGGGCAGGAAAGCAGGGGAGGGTCAAAGTTTCGTTTTGCTTAAAATCAATCCTAAAGCAGCTTCAGGGTGGCAAAATTGGTTCCCTTCACAGTCTTGTCATGTTTAAAATGCATTACAGGAAACATGGCAGAAGAGAGACATCCCCAGATCTTTCCTCTTGAAACAACAATAAGCTGACCATCTAAAACTCAACAAAAACACCCAAACTGCACACCAGCATGTCTGAGAGTGGGATCTGCACATAAGAGCCACCACAGGTCAGAACCCCAGGTGTCAACGGTGGACTGAGAGTAATTAAGAAGCTTCCTCTCACAGGCACTGGAGCTTCATGAAGGAGGAGGGGGAGGGAGAAGAAGCAACGAGTTCCTGCAGCGAGTTCCCTGAACATTCAAGCCTGGAATAACTGCGAGCTCCTGGTGGCCAGCTGGCTGCAGAGATCAGCCATCAAGGCAGAAAGCAGAGGCAGCGGGACAGGACTGCAGAGGAAAAACAACTGATTTTGCTGACCACAGTGGCAAAACTGAGGCAGAGCTGCAGCTCCCAACCCCCAACCCCCAACCCAGAGGGTCCCTCCCCGCAAATTCTCCGAGACCAATCACCGCAGAGCCCCAGGGGAATCTAGCAAGCTGCTGAGACTGTCGCTGACACTGACAGAGGCTGAAACTGAGGGTAGTGAGCATGCTTAAATATCTATAAGAAAATTCAAAAAGCGTTTTAACACTCTATATAAAACACGGATCCAAGAAGCTTAGACGCCACCTACTGGAAACCAAAACGAAAAGTGCTTTCTCTGCAACAGGCTAATGAGATCTTTATATAATAAATCTTCTTTCTGGAAAAAACAACAGAATGCAATTCTACTAATGCTCAAGTGAGAAATAGTCCATTAAACACCATGAACAACCAAGGTGACAAGGCATCTCAGAGAGAAAGAGAAAAAAACTCCAGAAAATAAGGTTAAGGTGACAAGGCATCTCAGAGAGAAAGAGAAAAAACTCCAGAAAATAAGCTTACAGACAGAAATAAGTGACTTAAATGACAGAGAATTCAGGATGGTACTTCTGAAAAAAAATTCATGAGATCCAAACAACTCAAATCAACAATTTCAGGAATGAAAAAAACAACTAGATGAGCAGAGCAAGGAGATTTAAAACCTCAAAAGAACCAAATAAAACCTCTGGAGATGAAGAACACACTTCAGCAGTTGAAAAATGAAATAGCAAGCTTGGGAAATCGACCAAATGGAGGAAAGGATCAGCAATAGAAGACAGAAAGAATAGAATACAGAATGAAGAAAGAGAAACTAAAGAATGAAAAATAATGAAAGAGAAATCAAGAACTAGTGATGCCATCAGAAGAGGAAACAAGAATTATGGCATTATCGAAGGTGAGGAAAAGGAGCAGGGCTTAGAAAGCATTTTCAGACAATAGTGGACGAGAATTTCCCAAATCTAAGGAATGAGCTGGAGCTTGGATTTCAAGAAGTCAACAGAACACCCAATTACTCAACCCAAAAAGGCCTTCACCAAAGACATTGTATTAAAATCATCAAAAATCATGACAAAGACAGAATTCTAGGGCAACCAGGGAGAAGAAAATGGTAACTTATAAAGAAAAACCCAAGAGATTATCCTTGGACTTCTTAGTGTAAACCGTACAGCCAGAAAGGAATATAATCAAATATTTAAACTATTAAGGAAAAGGAACTATCAGCCTAGAAAAATGTATCCAGCTAAGCTCTCCTTTAGATTGAATGTGAATTAAGACTTTTCTAGACATAAAAAATTGAGAGAATTCACTACTGGGCCTGCACTACAGGAAAACTAAAGGTGTCAGCTCATCTGAAACAAAATAACAAGTAAAAAAAAATACATATTAAGAGTAAAGTGACTATTGGGAAAAATAGAAGCAGAGGTGTGCGACCCTTAATAAGAACAGGGCATTATAAGCTTAAATAATAAGAAGAGAATTGTATATAACAAGATAGTAAAAACATTCAGCATACATAGTAACAAATTGAAGATAACAATGACTGAAAAGAGGGGATTCAAAGATCCAAATTCACAAAGGGAATTAAGGCACACCGCAGAAGAAAATGGAAAACTGGATGTGTGTGTGTGTGTGTGTGTTGTGTGTGTATCTTTTTCTATTTGTAATGGTATCCCCACACCCAAAGTTCAGAACTGAAGCATATAACATAAAACAAAAAGAACCAGAGGCAAAACCCACAAAAGCCAACCAAAATAAAGAAAACAGAAGCAGAAGACAAGGAAGCAACAGAAACACTGAGCTACCAGAAAACAGAAATTAAAATGACTATAAGAAGACCTCATATTTCAATAATAACCCTAAATGTAAATGGTTGATCTTATTAATTAAAGGCACAGAGTTGCAAAACAGATCAAAGAACAAAAACCTAACCATCAACGCTGCCTCCAGGAGACAAATCTCAGCTCCAAAGACAAATATACAGACTCAGTGAAAGGGTGGAAAATGATATTTCAAGCAAATGGCATTCAGAGAAAGCGGGAGTAGCGGTACAAATATCAGATGAAATAGACTTCAAAATAAAAACAAGGTGAAGAAAAATACTGAGGGACACTTCATAATGAATAAAGAAATCGTGCAACCAAGGACGTAACACTTACTAATATCTATGCTCCTAACCAGGGAGCCCCGAAATATGTAAAGCAATTACTAACAGAACTAAAGTGTGAACAAAAACACTACAAGTATAGGGCACCTAAATACCCACTGTTAGATATGGACAGGTTATCCAAACAGAAAATCAATAAGATAATCACACCCTGAAATGACACATTAAACAAACTGGACATAGTTGACATTTACAGAGCCTTCTATCCGAAAACAGCTGCTAATACATTCTTCTCTAGTGCACATTAAGAGTAAAGTGACTATTGGGAATCGACCAATACTGGGACACAGAGATAGCCTCAACAAATATAAGAAGGTTGAAATCATACCAACCATATTCTCTGATCATAATGCTTTGAAACTAGAGATCAACTGCAGAAAGAAATCAGGAAGAAACACAAATACATGGAGATTTGAACAACATGGTACTGAAGAATAATCGGGTCAGAGGAGAAATAAAGAGACCTAGAGATACACAGAAATGATGATAATGATAGTACAACAACATATCAAACCTTTTGGGACATGGCAAAAGCAGTCATAAGAGGAAAACTCATATCATTACAGGTCTTTCTTCAAAAACAAGAACGTGCCCAAATAAACAACCAAATGCTTCATGTTAAAAATTAGAAAAAGAAGAATGAATTAACCCTAAACTCAGCAGCAAGGAAAGAAATAATCAAAATTAAAGCAGAAATAAATGAAATTGAAAATAAAAATTAAAAGAAATGATAGAAAAATAAATGTAACAAAGAGCTGCTTCTTTTGAGAAGCTTAATAAAATTGAAAAAATCCCTGGCTAGACTAACTAAAGGAAAAAGAAAATGACACAAATAAACAAAATTGGGGTGAAGAGAGAAATTATGACTGACATCACAGAAATACAAAGGATCATACAAGAATACCATAAAAAAGCATATAACACCAAATTTAATAATCTAGAAGAAATGGACCAGTACTTGGAGAAATTCAACCTTCCTAGACTGAATCAAGAAGAACTGAAAAATCTAAATAGACCAATCAACAAATTGAAAACAACCATTAAAAACCTACCAAAAAGTAAAAGTCCAGGACTGATGGCTTCACCAGTGAATTCTACCAAACATTCCAAAAAGATTTAATACCTATTCTCCTCAAACGCTTCCAAAAAAAATTGAAGAGGAGACAATACTTCTCAACACATTTTATGAGGCCAATAACCTTGATACCAAAACCTGGTAAAGATAACACAAAAAAAAAACTACAGACCAATATTTCATGAACACAGATGCAAAAATCCTAAACAAGATACTAGTGAACCGAATACAGCAACATTACAGAGAAATACAGAGAAATTATAAAAGATTATACTCCATGATCAGTGGGCTTTCATCCCAGATGCACAGGGAGGGTTCAACATATGAAAATCAATTAATGAGATACACCACATAAACAAATTAGAAAAGAAGAATCATATTATTATATCAATAGATGCAGAAAAAGCCTTCTACAAGATGCACATCCATTTATGATCAAAACACTGAAGAAAATCAGTATAGAAGGAACGTACCTTAACATAATAAAGGCCTTTATGGCAAACCCTCAGCCAACATTATACTTAATGGTGAAAAACTAAAAACCTTCCCTCTAAGATCAGGAACAAGGCAAGGCTGTCCACTATTGCCACTGTTATTCAATATAACATGGAGGCCTTAGTAAGTGCAATCAGACAAGAGAATGTATAAAAGGCATCCAAATAGGGACCGAAGAAGTCAAACTGTCACTATTGTGAAGACAGATCCTTTATATATAGAAACCCTAACAACTCCACAAAATACTACTAGAAACAATAAGCAAATACAGTAAAGTCTCTAGATACAAAATCAATTTTCAAAAAATCCAAAGCATTCTTATACTTGAATAATGAAGCATCAGAAAAAGAGGTGGAAATAATGATTCCTTTTGCTATTGCAACAAAAAGAAAAAACACCTAAGGAATTACTCTAAGGAAACAAGTGAAGGAACTATATGATAAAACTTTAAGACCCTATGAAAAGAAATCGAAGAAATACAAAGAAATGGAAGGATATTCTGTGTTCTTGGATTGAAAGAGTCCAACATCACTAAAAATGACCATATTACCTAAAGTAATCAGATTTAATGCAATATCCCATCAAAATCTCATTGGCATTTTTTAAAGAAATAGAACAAAAAGTCCATCGCATTTGTATGGAAGCACAAAAGATCCCAAATTGCCAAAGCCATCCTAAGTAAAAAGAAACGAGGCTGGAAAGATCACTCTGCCCGACTTCAAATTATACTACATAGCAACAGTAATCGAAACGTCATGGTATTGGCTGTAAACAGACACACAGGCCAGTGGAACAGAATTGGGGAGTCCAGAAATAAACCCATATTTATATGGGCAAATATTTTTTGACACAAAAAACCAAAAAACACAGTGGAGAAAGAAAGCCTCTTCAATAAATGGTGCTGGGAAAACTGGAAAAGCCACCTTCAACAGAAGAAACTAGAGCCCTTGTTTATCACCACATACCAAAATTAAGTCAAAATGGATTAAGGGACCCGAATATATAAGACCTGAAATAATACAATGCATAGAAGAAAACACAGGAACTACTCAAGGACCTTGGACTTAAAGAAGATTTTATGAATTTGACCTCAAAGATAAGGGAAGTAAAGCAAAAATAAATGAATGGGACTACATCAAAATAAAATAACTTCTGCTCAGCAAAAGAAATCATCAACAAGGTAAAGAGACAACCATCTGGATGGGAAAATATATTTGCAAGCAACACCCTCCAATACGGGCTAGAAATAAGTAGCAGAGACATTAGTACATTTAAGCCAGTCACTCACACCTGTGTAATTAAGACCCAACGACCTTCAAACTCACCTGAGCCTCATTATCATTATAAATCATCATTATAATATTGATGCATTTGCCTGGAGTCATTAATATCATTATAACAGCCTGAATTCTGGGAACACACATGCGCAGAACACAAATGATGAATCACTGAGTCCTGTCAATCTAGTTGTCAAATGCAAGGAAGCTCACTCTTCTAAGAAAGTAACCGCCCACAGCAAAAAGGGATAAAAAACCTGAAAGGCTTTCTTACCAGGTCATCGAGTCACCCTTCTCTTTCAGGCCTGCTGTTCCATTTCGTAGTGGTACATCCTTTCTAATAAAACTTTTCTTTTCTACTGTGTTTTGATGTCTTGCTCAATCTTTGTTCGAGACATTCAAGAATTGGACAACGGCCAGAGAGGGTCCTCACTTTCCAGTAACAGTTTTAAGTTCTTTCCAAACTTTGCCCAGAAATAAGATTTGCAAGTTATATTTTAAATATAAGATCTCAGAAAGAAGAACAAAACTTAAAAAAGTGAAAAATTAAGCAGCATAGATAGAATTGAGATAAACAAAGAATAAATGTGGTTTGATTCAAAAATTTTATTTAAAATAATCACTGCAAATCATGGCTGGATTTGCCCATGTTCTTGACTTAGAATGCTGTCTTGAAATGAAAACAAGGTATTGATAATAACAAAATTGAATTTTTATTAACTTTGCATCATCTTTTAAAAATTAAAAATGTGTGTGTGTGTGTGTGTGTGTGTATGAAACTAGTGAATTACTTACCAAGAGAACGTTTTTCAAATTAATTTAAAAAATCTCTTTTTTTTCTCCAAAAATATATTGATTATTACAAATATCTGTTTCGTTCAAATCATTGATAGACTATTTTGTTTTGTGTGGGAAAATACTTATTTCTAAATCAAGGATAATTGAGTTTAGCTTTTAAATTTTAATGGACATATTTACTTTTATGAACTTAAAATATGGTAAGCACTATGGAAGCATTTTAGGTTCATGTCCTAAAAAACATCTGTAATGTTGGTGAGTCAAAACTCTGAAATATGTATTATTTATAAAACAATGTAACGGCTCCAGAAACATTTTAAAGCTGCAGTAATCTATGTCCATCTTGCTATTGACCATCAATTGTAAATGCCAAGATTTTCTACATAAAAATATCATGAGAGCAATTTAAAAATAAGATTTTTTTTAAAGACCTGTCACACCCTAAAGACAGGTGAATTATTTCTGTAATTTTTATAACCTGAAAATACACAGAAGGACCCCAGGAGATTAAAGAAGTACGTAGAGGTTTAGCACCAGCAATCCATCAAGCAATAGCGAGAAGGTTTCGATTTCACCAAAGGGGTGAGAGTTGCAATTTTGTGTAGTGTGATTACCCGAACGTTGGTAGGGTCAGGTTAAAAATGTAAAGTGGAGTTGGTTAAATGTCTCAGCTTCTTGAATTTGTATTATGATTCTTCTGAGTGGACAGAGCTATTTGGCTGGAAATATTTCATGTTACTGAATTATTTATGTAAAATTATTTTTTGGAATTCCTGTTTTTGCCAATAGGCATCATTTTATTAATTGTGCTGGCTATATTTTATGTATATAATATTCACCATAGTGAGGATGACATTAAATCAAATATGAGAATGTTCTGAGGTAGACTTAATTTAAAATTAATTTAAAATTAGCTCTTTAGAGGTTGCATTTGGTCTGACAGCAATTCAGTGCTGTGCACTCTTAATCCTGCATTCCTGATAATAGTCTTAATATCGCCTTTTATTTAGTTTGCTCTTAGGGCAGGCAAGAGGGGTAACACTCTTGGTAATTATTATGTAATGAATGAGAAGATACATTTCCCAACTGTTAATATACAGCTTCTTTTTACTATTATGCTTTTTTCCTTTTATGAATTTTTCAAGGTTTTTGTTTGTTTTTAATAAATTTTCTTTGAGAAGACAAGCCCTTCTTATTCTGTCTTTATTTTTTCCCTTCTACTTTTCACATTTCCCCAAACTGTGACAAGTCTATGACCATACTAATGTAAGGAGGAGGCAAGAGAACTAAAATGATAAATCAAGCTACATTCTGACGGCAATATGCTGATCAGCTCTGCAGCCAGACCATGAGGAAACCTGCAGAACAAAGAAAGACTTCTGCTGGGATTGCTACCAACCCATTTCCCCACCGTGAAGGGAAAACTAAGTATTTAAGTCGCATCCTACCCAAAATGAAATTATTCATTCCCTATGGCTAAAATCATGGGGAACCTATGGTTCAAAGGCTGGGAATTGCCAGCAGGCTTTTCATACTACATATTCTTACCCTTTCTCACTACATATTATTATCCTTTCTTACTATATGCCCACATCAAAGGAAAATGGGTAATAAAGTCTTTAAACTGTAATTCACGAAAACTAAAAATGATAAACCGGATTCCCAAGAGGGCTTTTTTTCCCCTTGTTTTGGCTTTTTTGTCTTTGCTTTCTCTTGTCTTCACTTTTTCTCTTCTCTAATAAACTTTCCTTTTGACTAACTTTGGCAGGTGTTTCAATTTTCCAGTGCTCAAAGAACCCTTTCTCTTGGTGCAGGCCCACTCAAGGAAATATGCCCTATCCAGAATCAATACCATTTAAAAGAAGCCTTCAAATGCCCAAATGCCACAAAACCTTATTTTTATTTAAACATGCACTACATTTAACTCCAGGATTACATTTCATAAAGAATATTCATCATTGCAAAAGACTATCAACTACATTGTATTAATGTTGCCACATTCTGTGAAATAACTATTATGGGAACAAAAGGGGTCTGTTTGCTTGCGAGTGAGTCAAAGAAGAGATGTGCAGGTTTGCAGCAAAGAAAATAAAGATTTAAAGCTTATGGGGGCAGACATAAAATAAATTATTTGTAACCTGATGTGAGCTTTACTGTATGATGGGCTAAAACTGAATAATCAAAAGTTATCTGTATTATGTGCCCTTGATAACATTATCTTAGGAGACAATTGATAGAATTATGCATTATTCTTACTTGGACTACTTGACAACAAATGTGCCATTTAATCTAATCAGGGTGAACATCTGCAATCAGTTAGCAGCATTCTGATAATAAACTAGCAAGCAAGAAGGCTGAATCAATTTTTGTCATTTCGTTTGAGATGATCTTTTTTCCTCACAAAAGAAACTTAATTACAATAGAATTTTAGAAGGCAAACTATCCTCTAAACAACTGAAAGCACTAGCCACTAGTATATTTTGGAGTATTTTCTAACTGTAATGATTTGCAAATTCTTGGAAATGCAAAAACATACTGTTTAGATTGTCTCTGTATCCTCATACTTTTTGGTTTACTAAAAAGCATAAGCAAATAAATAATTGCAACAATCATGATGGTGCCCTGTTGGCCCCTCTAGAGTGACCAATTGGTGGCAGATAGCTATGAGTGACCCTCCAACCTAACACACACATACAGTAGGACAAAAAGATATTTGATGATGACAGCAGCTCAAAAAGCTAATATTTAAATTGATTCAATTTTCCTATCCTAAATCACATTCTATTATTGTCTATTGTCCTGTGTTGCCTGCTCAGGGATCAGCAATCCTAGCATCTTAGAAGCTTGATGGTTGTGCTATTTAAAGTTGTGTTTAAAACATGCAAGTCAATTCATAATACTTTATTTCTTATTATATGTACATTAAAATATTCCCTGACACCTATTGTGCATAAAACATAATATAAAATACAATACACTTTACTAAAGAGTAACATGTTTTTACTCTGCTTTTTCTTTGTACTCAGCATATATATGACTAATATATTATCATTCTCAGTCTTCTGCTATTTGGCAGGTAATAAGAAATATAATATTCTTCACCAATAATTCTACACTCTACATATGTCAAGCTATAATTTTATAAACTATCTCTAATTCTAACATAACCACACTAAAATAGATCAAACAATAAGAATGGCATGTTGTTTTTTTAAAATTTATGTATTTACAGGGCTTTTTGTAGTACAGGATATTGTACATTAGTCCCAGTAATCATAAAGGATCAAATGTTTAGGCATAATCAGTCATTTCTAAATTATTTAATAAAATAGTATTCTCTATTTTATTTTTATATACAGTTAAGAGAAGTAAAAGAAATACACTGTCAATTTCAAGATATGAAGTCAGCCTGCAAAATATTCTGAAAATTAAAAAAAATGTTTTAGAATAAGGTAAATTTTGTCATGAATTATATACATGTTTTAGTAAGGATTCTTAAATTGTGCAACATAGACAGGTATCACATACCAACTACAATAACAACATAAACAGATACAG
Source organism: Eonycteris spelaea (assembly GCA_003508835.1). Taxonomy (NCBI): domain Eukaryota; kingdom Metazoa; phylum Chordata; class Mammalia; order Chiroptera; family Pteropodidae; genus Eonycteris; species Eonycteris spelaea. The sequence goes on along the minus strand of PUFA01000651.1, from coordinate 93,070 downwards.
AGTTAGGGTTGTATAAACAACCAGAACAACTCCATGTTCTCAAATCAAAGTAAACAAGAACAGAAAAGCAATTTGTTGAAGGAAGACAACAAGAAAATTGTGGGTTCATGATATAGGTAGAAATACCACTTGTGTTGAGTACATGTTCACAATTGCAGTGCACATTTGTTGATTTTTCTGCTCAGCATCCATTACCTTTTCTCTTTAACAAGGTCTCATATTAGCTTTGGGACAAATCATCTCTCTCCTATTCTTTTCAATGTATACTTTGTGCTATGCATAATTACATCTTTTGATCTAAGGGTTGATATATGACTTAAGTGTGTCCAATGACCCCATAATATCCCAATTCGCAAAGGGATGCTCATGTATCCCAATCATAGTGAAAGAGATGTACTTTGGGAGGTTTAATGCATACTCTTATAAGGAAAACAATATCTGTTCTTCTTAACTTGATGTATAATTATATAATCTTGAAGTTTTCATCTATGAGAGAAAAGCCTATGAGTAAAAGTAACATAGAGAAAATAAGAACTCAGATTGGAAATAAATAAGATCCTGCAAAATTATTCTAGTCTTTGAAACTTGTCCAAGCCCCAAATTTTTCTATAATATTCAACAAAAATTCTTTATTTGTACTTAGGACAACATAACTTGAGCTTTCTTACACTTGCACCTAAAATAGTATGAACTGCTATAGATATGCCAGCAAGAAATATTTTTGGTCATTTGTTGATTATTTTATTCTCACTTTCTTCTTTTCTTTTTCTTTTCTTCCTTTATTTTCACCCTTTCTTTTCTTTACTTTTCTGGAGATGTAGAAATATTCAATTCTACTTTCCATGATCTATACTACTGGCATCTTGAAACACCCTGGAACTTTCCAGCAACTCTATAATGATCCCCACTGATAATGGTTATAGCATAAAAAATAATGGTAAAAAAATAAACAAAGCTAAAAATTGACTTTAAAGAGAATATTTCAAGTGGGTGATGACCCTTATCACCAAAATATTAGCAAACTCAGGGAACTTCCTGTTTCAGCTTTAGCCTGAAAGGTAATTATAAGCTGTCACTTACAACAAGTAAAAAAAAAAAAAAAAACCTAGAAAAACTGAAATCAATATTTTTTGGAGGACTCATCATAGAACTGATGTTACAGGCAAACTACTACTCCAAAATATGGAGAGGCAGATGCTTCCACAGTAACAGAGCAACTGATATCTATTTATCTAGGGCAGCAGTCACTGAAGCCATAAATTGGTAAGAACCCTTAAATAATAAATTTGATGAATTGCTGAAGACTTAGTATAGACTAGACTGAGAGTGAGAAATTTCCAAGACTTTTAGTCTTAGAGGGGCCCCCACACTTTTCTCTCTAGTTAACCCAAGTTTCTAAAGCTGAAGATACAAGAAAGGTTCCCTTGAATCCTACCACAAAGACACGGCAAGGAATTGTTGTGAAAGGTGCCCAGAGATATCTCTGACACAAAGGCCTACTCTCCAGTAGAAAGGACTTCTCTAAGGAGTGGTTCTAAACCTTCATCTTAAATGGGGGAAAGAAATTCCTTCCTAATATACTTCTTCAATGGAGATGTATATTACTTAAGGGAGAAAACATTTAGCAGAGGACAAGACTTCAAGTAAATTCATTGTAAAAGAGTAACATTCAGGGAAAAGGAGATACACCACTGGAAGTTGGACAAAAACATTTGGAAAAGCCACAGTCCCAAGACACAAGCATGATAATGAAGACTTAATCAGAATGTTATAGAATGCTCCTCTTTTTTCACACTATAGCTCTACAAAAACAAAGTATTATAATAGTAAATTTTAACTAAAAATGCTGCAAGGCATAGCTTCTCTCTGAGTAGGAGCAAATAGGGAAGCCAAAAAGCCAAGAAAAAAGGCAAAATGAACACTATAAATTTGAAGACTCTAGAAACTATAGTTACGACAAACATTAAATACAGAGCTACTCCTAGTCAGATTATCATAAATCCTTACAATAATAGCCTGTTTACCTTGGTTCCTGTTACCCAACACAACATGATCAGTTTTCAACATAAACATTACCAGAAATACAAAAATGCAAGAAAAAAACAATGCAATTATCAAAAGAAAATTCAGTATGATACAGAGGTTGTAATTATAAATAAGAAATTCAAAATAACTAGTATTAATATATTAAGAGCTCTAATGAAAAAAATAGATATTTACAATCATGTATAATGTAAGAAGACATAAGAAAAATTAAGAAATAATTTAAATAAATAAAAAATTAAAACTACAGTAAGAAAAATTAAGAATACTTTCAAAGAAGTACAAATTAGTAGTTGATAGTCACGAGGATGGGGGGTACGGCATAGGGAATGCAATTAGGATTAATATGATGGCTAAGTGGAGGGCCAGGGAGGGAGGGAACAATAGGGGGGATCATTTTATGAACTATATAGATGTCTAACCAATGTACTGTATAACCGTAACTAATTTAAATAAATATTTTTTAAAAGAATACTTTTAATGGGCTTATCAGTAGATACAACATGACTCAGAAAAGAATAAACAAAATTGATCATATAGCAATAGAAATTTCTCAAACAAAAACCGAAACAGAAAATAAAGAAAAAAATATTCAAGAACTTTAGGCACAATATTGAAAAATGTAACACATACATAATCAGAATACAAGAAGAAAGAGAACCAGGCAAAAGAGGTATTTGAAATAGTAATGACTACAAACTTCCAAAATAAATTATAAACATCAATCCATAAATATAAAGATCTCAGATAGCACCAAAAAGATAACTATCAAAAAACTTACATCTAAGCATAATATATCCAAAGTTCAGAAAACCAAGACAAGAATAATATTTTGAAGGAAGCTAGAGACAGGGAGGGAAAAATACCCAACCTATATCAAAACAAGAAAGAGTTTCTGTGGCCTTCACATCAGAAACCATGAAAGCAAGAAGAGACTGAAGAAATATTTAAAGTGTTGAGAGCAAACACATCAGCATCTTAGAATTCTATATTCTGCGATGATGATGATGATGATAATAATAATAATAATAATAATAATAATAATAATAATAATTCTATTCTTCAAAAGTGAAGAAGAAATAAAGACTTTATTTACAAAGAAAAACAGGGAATCTATCATAGGTAGGCCTGCTCTACAAGAAATGTTAAAATAAATGTTTTCAGGGAGAAGAAATATGACACATGTCATTAATTAGGAATACCTAAAAAAGAACATTAGAAAAGGAATAACTATATAAAAAAAATTCTTACCAAACTATGAGACAGCTGTTTTTAATAAAGCAATAATTATAGCAATATGTTAAATTAATGTAGCATACAGATAAGGAGGGGGGAATCATGAGAGAAGAATAATGAGTACTCTATAAGTTACATATATTATATGTGGACAGGTATCAGAATACATTAAGTAGACTATGATTAGTTAAAAATATATTGAAAACTCTTGGAAAACTGTTTATTGAAAATAAATACATTAAGAGAGGACATCAAATGGAACAATATAAAATTCTCAGTGATAACCAGAGAAGTCAGAAAACAATGGAGAAAATATAAACATCAACTGCAATGAATAAAAAATAGTCACAAAGATGGTATATATTAATCCAACTATGTCAATAAATACTTAAATGTGAATGGTCTAAATGCACCAAGAAAAAAAAATGATATCAGAGTGGATAAAAAAGACAAAATCAAAATAATAACCAACTAAATGTTGTCTAAAAAAAAAAATGTTCAATACAAAGATTGATATATTAGTAATAAAATGATTGAGAAAAGTAAGCCAAGCTAACATGGATCAAAAACAGACTTCATTTGAAACAGTGAAAATTATCAAGGATAAAATGAATATTACACTATTATTAAAGAGTCAATTCTCTATGAAGATATAACAATATTAAACATGTATGGACCAAGCAATAGAGAATTGAATGCATTAAGAAAAACTTACAGAACTGCAAAAAGAAACAGGCAAATCTCCTATTATAGTTTGGAGAGTGTAACACCTGTCAGTGAATAACCGGTAGATCCAAAAGGCAGAAATTCAGCAAGAATAAAAATGACATTAAGAGAACTGACCATCAAATGATCCTATTGATATTTATAGAATCTTTCATCCAGCAATGACAGAATACACATCTTTCTCAAATGTAAATGCAATGTTCACCAAGGTAAACCACAACTTGGGTCACAAAATGTACCTTAAACAAATTTAAGAATATAAGTCATAAAAAGTATGTTCTGAGACAAAAAATCAAAGTGGAAATCAATAATAGAAAGCTAAAAAATACAAAATATTTGAAGATTAAATGACAAACTTCTAAATAACAGATGGATTACTATGTCTCAAGAGAAATTAAAACATTTCAAACTAAATAAAAATAAAAATCAACTTGTTAAATTTTATGAGATGATTTTGACAAGGGAATATGAGGAGGTCCACTGACCTCTCTCCAGCAAAACTAGAGAAAGTTATTAAAAACAAAAACAAATATTAATCTCTGGAAATAGATTAAATAGCATAGTTAAAATGGAGGAATTTTTTTAAGGAAAATCCACTCAGTCTCAATAAGAACATTGAATGTCTATGGCATGTGGACGACCAAAGCTAGCATTTATTATTATTATTGTTGTTGTTGTTGTTGTTGTTTGTTATTGTCGTCATTGTTGTTGGTGGTGGTAGTAGTAGTAGTAGTAGTAGTAGTAGTAGTAGTAGTAGTAGTAGTAGTAGTACATACCTAGAAGTAGAATTTCTGGTCAAATGGTAATTCTATGTTTAATTTTTGAGGAAATGTAAGAATGACTTTTAAAGTAAAAACATCTTTATATTTCCATCAACAGTGTTTGATTATTCTGGTTTCTTTACATCTTCACCAACACTTGGTAGTTTCTGACTTTTGATTATAGCCATCTTAGTGGATGTGAAGTGATATCTCATTGTGGTTTTTATTTGCTTTTCCCTAGTGATTAATCATGCTGAGTATCTTTTCACGTGTTTCTTGGCCATTTGAATATCTTCCTTAGAGAAACGTTCATTCATATTCTTTCCCTAGTTTTAATTCTTTTTTTCTTTTGTTGATCTGATTGGGTGTATTCGGCTACCTTGCCCTCCAATTTGCTGATTCAATCTTCTGCTTCATCCAATCTACTGTTGAATCCTTCTATTATATTCTTCATTTCCATTATCATATTCCTCATTTCTGTCTGGTTCTTTTTTATGGTTTCTATGTCCTTTTTTATGCTCTAATTGTACTCATTCATTCTTCCCATAAGTTCGTTGTGCTTCCTTATAACCATTATTTTGAACTCTGACTCTGGTAGGTTGCTTACCGCCATTTCATTTAGCTTATTTTCTAGAGTTTTCTCTTGTCCTTTCATTTGTGAAATGTTTCTTTAATTTCTCATTTTATTAGCCTATCTTGTTATTTTTGATGTATCAGGAGTATTTGTTTAGTTTCTCAGCCTTGGCCAGATAGCCTAATGTGGAAGGTGTCCTGTGGGTCCAGTAGCACACTCTCCTTGATCCCTTGTGCCAGGAGCTCTGGAGGTGACCTTTGTGTGGATTGTGTGTGATCTTCTGTTGTCGCCAAGCCTTTATTGTTGTTAGTAGATCAATGGGTGGGATTAACATTCAGGCTGGCTAATCGTGGGAACTGGCTGCACTCTTAACCTAAGAGTTGTTATGTGGGGGCTGACCCCACTGAGTGGGATTTGCCCTAGCAGTCTTGTGCACTTGTTGCAACCACTCTTTGTGTGTATCACTACTGGGACTAGTCAGGAGTTCCTTGATTGTGGTCTGGTGCCAACATTCAGATGTGTTGGTTTTGTGGCCCCTTGGGAGGGGTTCTCCCATAGGCCAAAGTCATCCACTGCTTTTGATTGCTCAGGGCTACCTGGAGAGAACTACAAAGAGATCCACTGATGGCTGTTGCCTCTGGTGGATCTATAGGTAAGTGTACAAAAGTGCTATATGCAGCTCTCAGTTATCCCCTGACCTTGACCTATGGCAGTTTAGCAGAGGGACCAGTGCTCCTCAGGTCCTGATACTGCCTGTAAGCTGCCTGTAAGTCTCTGAAACTGGATGAGCCTCTTGGTGATATGTGTGTTGAGTGGCGCAGGGACCCTGGGAGTCTCCTGGGTCTTCCCTGATTTTAATTGGTTGTTTAGGTTATCATTTTATTACTGAATTGCAAGAGTACTTTATATAATCTAGATACAAGTTCTTTATCAAACATCATATGCAAAATTGTCTGATTCTGTGATTTTTTTTCACTTTTTTGCTACTTTTATTTGAAGGACAAAGTTTTCTACTTTTGATGAGGTTAAATTTATCTATTTTTCTGTTGTTGCTTGTAATTTTGGTGGAATATTTAAGAATCCATTAGATGTTCCACAGACAAAAAGATTGACCCTTATGTTTTTTCCTAAAAGATTTTTACTTTCTCTCTCTTTCTCTCTCTCTCTCTCCTCTCTCTCTCTCTCTCTCTCTCTCTCTCTCTCTCTCTCTCTCTCTGTCTGTCTTAGCATATCAGTAGTGATGCTGTCAGCTAGGGGAACTCACCTGAAGCACTCACCTAAACTTGTATTACTTGTGACATAATCCACCTCAGATATTTTCCCTTTTAGATCCAGTGTTGTGGTAGAACAAGCCCTTGTGGTTTTATAATTGCAAGACACACCTAGACAACAAACATAGGGGAACTTTGAAAAAACAAAGTTTATTACTCAAAGGTTCTGGAGGGTACATGGCACACCCAGGGCCACACAGTAAAGTTACATTACAGGTGGAAACAGAGAGAGAGAGAGAGAAAAAATATATTGGGGTCAAGGGTCAGGTGCCTAGGGTTTCACAGGTTTGCTTTGTGTTGGTGAATTTAAAACACAAGAGCAATAATAAAGTGCAGAAAGGGAAAAGTAGGGTCACTCAAGCAGTCAGTTATCTAGATCACTTAGGACTTTCTAATAGAGGAACTTCGTGGGTGGGTGGCCTGGGACTTTATCTACTTGTATAGCTGGCAATGTGTTTATTTGAGATGAATGTGTTTGAAATGGATGCCTCAGCAACCAAAGGCTTAATGTCAGGCACTTATATCACACACACACACACACACACACACACACACACACACACATACACACACACACTTTTTTAAGAGCAATTTTACGCTCACAAAAAAACAGCAGAAGGTACAGAGTGCCCATATACCACCACTCCCCCTACACAATTTATCCTATTACTAAATCTTTCCTTAGTGTAGTGTATTTTTAACAATTGATAAACCAACACTGATACATTATTATTAACTGATATTCATAGTTTACATTAATATTCACTGAGTCGTACATTTCTATAGGTTATAACAAATATATAACATCATGTTTTCACCATTAGAGTATCACACAAAATAGTTCCACTAAATTCTCCTACGTTCCACTTATTTATCCCTACTATCTTCCTCTGAACACTTAAACCCACTGACCTTTTACTGTTTTAATAGTTTTATCTTTTCAGAATATCATATAGTTGGAATCATATGTTATATAGCCTTGTCAGACTTGCTTTTTAAAAAATTATGAATATAAATTTGGGTTCTCCTATGTCCTTCCATGGCTTGATAATTCAATTAGTTCTATTGCTGAATTCGATTCTACTGTATATATAGATGAACCACAGTTTGTTTGTTTATTCATCCATTGCCACAAATGTTTCTAGTTTTTGGCAATTATCTAAAGATGCTATAAACATTTGCATTCAGGGTTATGTGTGGATGTAAGTTTTCAATTCCTTTGCATAAATACCAGGCAACATGGTTGCTGGATCATATGGTAAAAGTATGTTTGTTTTTGTAAAAAGCTGCCAAACTGTCTTCCAATGTTGCTGAACTCTTTTGCATCCCAACAGCAGCGAATAAGAGTTTCTGTTGTTACATATCTTCATTAGCACATGGCATTGTCAGTATCTTTTATTTTAGCCATTCTAATAGATGTATAGTGGCATAACATTACTATTTTAATTTGAATTTTCTTAATATGATGTAGATCAACTTTTTAAAAATATTTTTTATGATTGATATTGGAATTATGGCAATTTCTGTTTATTTTTGGTGAATTATTATTTGTGTCTTTTACCCATTTTTCTTATGGGTTGTTGCATTTTTGTTCCAATCGTTAATGATTTTTAATAAGCTTTATTTTTTTGGAGTGGAAAGTACAGAGAATTCCCAAATGCCCCATCACCACTTATATATACCCTCTCCGTTATTAACATATTCCACCTGACTGGTATACTTGTTAAAAATGATGATCTTAGCTTCTTTTCATCTGGAATCGCCATCTTCCAGTAGTTCACCAAAATGATGAATACAAAGGGAAAGAGGAGAGGCACCTGCTATATGTCCTCTAGGCCTTTTAGAAAACATAGAGTTGTTCCTTTGGCCACATACATGTGAATCTACAAGAAAGGTGATATCGTAGACATCAAGGCAATGGGCACTGTTCAAAAAGGAATGCCCCACAAATGTTACCATGGCAAAACTGTAGTTTACAATGTTACCCAGCATGCAGTTGGCATTGTTGTAAACAAACACATTAACGACAAGATTCTTTCCCAGAGAATTAATGTACATATTGAGCATATTAAGCACTCTAACAGCTGAGATCGCTTCCTGAAATGTGTGGAAGAAATGATCAAATAAAGAAGGAAGCCAAAGAGAAAGGTACCTGGATTCGGCTGAAGTGCCAGCCTGCTCCTCTCAGAGAAGCACACTTTGTGAGAACGAATGGAAAGGATCCTGAGCTGCTGAAGCCCATTCCCTATAAATTCATGACATGATAGATTTCAAAAAAATAAAATAAAAGACCTCTAAAAAAAGTGATCTTACATTGACACATTATTATCACCACAATCCATAGTTTACATTAGGATTTACTCTTGGTGTTATACATTCAAACTTACACAAAACCGCCATTATAGTATCATACAGAGAAATTTTATTTCCCTAACAGTCCTCTATGTTCTGCCTATCCAGGCTTCCCTTATCTTGGTCTCTGATGACCACTGATCCTTCTACTGTCTCCATAGTTTGGCCTTTTCCAGAATTCCGTGTAGTTAGAATCACACAGTATGTAGCCCTTTTAGATTGACTTCTTTCATTTAGTAATATGCATTTAAACATTCTCCTTGTTTTTGTTTGTTTGTTTGTTTGTTTTTTCATGGCTTAATAGCTAATTTATTTTAAGTGATGAATAATATTCCATTGTCTGAATGTGTCACATTTTATTTATCCATACATCTAATGAAGGACATTTTGGTTGTTTCCAAGTTTTGGCAATTATGAATAAAGTTGTTATAAACATCCATGTACAGCTTTTTCAATGGACATATGTTTAACTCCTTGGGGTAAATACAAGGGAGGCAATTGCTACATCATATGGTAAGAGTATGTTTAGTTTTGTAAGAAAGTGCCAACTTTCTTACAAAGTGGCTGCACCATTTTTTATTCCCACCAGCAATGAATCAAAATTCATGTTGCTCCACATTCTCACCAGCATTTGGTGTTGTCCGTTTTCTTAGTTCAGCCAGACTGCTATAACAAAATACCACAGACTGGGTAGCTTAAAATAACAGGAAATTATTTCTCACAGTTATAAAAGCTGGGAAGTTTAAGATCAAGGTGCCAGAATGTTTGGGTGAGAGTTCACTTCTTAGTTAATAGCCAGGTCTTGTCAGTGTTTCCTTACATGGTGGAAGAGGAGCTCTGTGCATTTCTTTTATAAGAGTACTAATCGCATTGATGAGAACATCACTGTCATGACCTAATTAGCTCCCAAAAAACCCCACCTACTGATAATACCTTTGGGTATTTATATATAAACTTTAGGGGTTAGGATTTCAACGTATAAATTTTGTGAGAACTCAAACATTCAGACCATAGCATCAGTGTTTTGTATTTTGGCCATTCTAATAGTTGTGTAGTGGTATTTCACTTTTGTTTTAATTTGTATTTCCCTAATGACATAATTTGGAACATTCTTTATATGCTTATTTGCTATCTATATCTCTTTTTGTTGAGGTGGCTGTTTAAGTCTCTTGCCCACTTTTTAATCAGGTTATGTTTTTATTGTTGAGTTTTAAGTATTCTTTGTATATTTTGGGTACTAGTCTCTTATCTAATGTCTTTTGCAAATATTGCTCCCAGTCTGTGGCTTATATTTGTATTCTTTTAATAGTGTCTTTCACTGGGCATAAGTTTTTAATTTAAATGAAGTCTACCTTTCCAATTTTTCTTTCATGTATCATGCATTTTGTATTATATAAAAGTCATCACCAAACAAACTCAAAGTCATCTAGATTTTGGTCCTGTTATCTCCTAGGAGTTTTACCATTTTGCATTTTTTATTTTTTGGACATTCAGTTGTCTGAGAACGACTTGTCAAAAAAAAAAAAACTGTCTTGTCTCCATTGTATTGCTTTTGCTTCTCTATCATAGATCAGTTGACTTGATGTGGGTCAGTTTCTCGGCTTTCTACTTTCACCAATATTACAATATTTATTATTGTAGTTATTGTAGTTTTATAGTAAGTTTTGAAATTGCATAGTGCCAGTCCTCCAACTTTTTCTCCTTCAATATAGTGTTGGCCATTATGGGTCATTTGCCTTGGCATGTAAATGTTATGATTAACTAAGTCAATACCTACAAAATAACTGCTTAAGTATTTGTTTGGGATTGTGTTGAATTTTTTGATCTGGTTGAGAAGAACTGATATCTTCAAAATATTTACTCTTCCTATCCATGTGCAAAGAATATCTTTCCATTTATTTAAATTTTCTTTAATACCCTTCGTCAGAATTTTATAGCTATTTAGTTCTTTCAAAATTATATTTTATGATCTTTTAGCTGTTTTATTATTTGATTTATGTTATCTTATTCAGGCTCTTCTAACATGCAGCTTTGTCTTTAACCCGTTCTCAAATTACATCCCACATGTCCTTCAGTGAGTGAGTAAATAACAAAACTGTTGCACATTTGTATCATAGAATACTATTGAGCAATAAAAGAAAGTAAACTACCAATACAAACAACTCATTTCAATTATCTTAAAGACATTATGGTGAGTAAAATAAATCAGACAAAAGGTCACATATTGTATGGCTTCATTTACATAAAATATATAGAAAATCTTTATGATTTTCTAGAAGCCCTTGAGAAATCTCAAAACAGTTTTAGTTACCAAATATATTCCATGAATTTTTTTTTGTCTGAATTTAGTATAAAATCTTGAAACAGCAAAACTACATTATCAAAGAAAATTTTATCATATGATAAAGATAGAATAAATGCCTAATAGTAATTATTATTTAATCAAAGTGAAAATAAAGTTTTTTATAATAAGCATGGATGAAGGCAAAATAATTGTAAGTAGAACTGAGCTCTTCCAAAGTATAGAAAGTTTGTTTTCTCATATAGAGGAATCACTTCTTTAAATCAATAGTGTTGGTATTGTTTGTATCAAATACCTTTTCTATACTATTATAAAACAGTATACCTCTAATCTAATTTTACAAATTCAACAAATTATATCAATATTGTCAATAATATTAACTCTATTTGCAATGAAGTAATAAGCTTTGATCAGATTTTAAATTAGATTTCTAACATTATATACAGATTATGTACATAGTATTTAGAAGTAAAACTGGTTTTTTGATTGCGTCTTGCCATTATTAGAGTTGTAGCCTTATCAGTTCGATGGAGAAATGTTTAGTCTTTTTCTATGTTCTTTTTTTCTATATTCTGGAAACATTAAAATCAAAATGATTTGTTTCTTGAGGCTTAAATACCATTTGCTTATAAAGCCATTTCACTTTAGTACATTGTATAGGCAAATATTTTTGAAAATTTGTTATGTTATTTTATGAATACTGCATTCTTATAATTTTCTTATTGTTACTTAATTACTGTCAGTAATTCATGTTTACTGACATGTATTTAAAATATATTTTAAAGTTTTTGACAGAACATTTGTTCACAACATTCTCATACATTTTAATTTTTTTCTTTGGATGTCCAATACTATTTTTCATATCATTCTGATGCAATATATTTGTTTTATTTCATTTTTATTGTGCTTTATTTATTTTATTTTGGTTTTGTTTTAAAAAAATTCTCAATTACATTCATCTACCCCAAAGTATCTAGATCATTTTTGTACTCTACTTCATTAACATCCTTTTAATAATTTTTACCCCTCTAAATCTTGGGATAATTTTTTCGTTATGAAGATGAGAAATTTTACAAACATAATAATCATTTACTGCATGAGAAAATTAAATTAAGCACTTGTTATTGCCTTCTCTTACAGTGGGAAGTCTAATGTTAAATTGAACTTGTTCAAGTTTTAGGCGCATCCAAAGGTGAAAGCCTATGGAAATATCTATGGAATGGCATGGTCTATAGAAAAATAAAGCCTACTGATTTTTTTTATTTCTAAGTGATTTTAATTTCAATTCTTTTGGTATATCTTTAAGTGTCAAAAACTGCATATATACATATGAAATTCAAAACAACTTCCTAAAATGGTTTTCGTATTGGCCAGTCACTGACATCTTTATGTTGAAAGTTTGAACTGTCAGATATAAACTGCATTCTTGCAGCTAATCCATAGCAGCATTTGTTTTATTTATAAAACATTAATATTCAGACAAAAGTTGCAAAAGTAACAATAAAAAATAAAGCATGATCTACATATATTCTTCCATAATCACCCAAGACAATCATTTGCATGAATTAGTTTGTAAGTATACAAGAAAGATACAAAAATAGTATTAAAAAGTTCATGTGGAAATGAGAAAAGGGGGTCTTTCTTTATTAATATTAAATATGGCAAAGCATATAATATAAAAAGTTTGTTGAATCCTAGATGTCTTTGGAACAATAGGGGAATCTTTGATCTAGGTCAGTGTATGATGTATCTGAGGTCTGTGATAATCAATAAAGTTGGACTTCTACAAGATGATTTAGGAGATTCCTTCTGTCATGGTTTTGGAAAAATCACCAACACAGTGAGAATGTCCTTTCATTAGTGAGACTGTCAGTTCATGGCTTCTTGCATTTGGGTTGTGCATGATGCCGATATTCAGGTCTCAGTTGAGACCCTGCTCTCATTTCACAGCCACAGAACACCTTATTTCTACATCAGTCTATTCAGACTCTACACCATTTGGTTGGGCAGGTGCTACTGTGGAAGATCTTCGTTTTTGACCAGCTGGTGATTCTTGCTTCAAAGTTTCAATATCAGTAAACTGAACAGATCATCCACCACCCTCTGTTTTACAAATGTCACCCTTATTTAATTTAGTTTCAATCACCCCTTCGGCAGCAAGTTCCTGATGGGTCAGTATGTACTTCTCACACTTAGCTAGTGCCTTTTCATTTGCAACAGATACTGTGATGGCATGAGGGACATGTTGGCGGACATGAGGGACATGTGGCTGGCATGACTGTTTCAGCTTGCAAGTTAGAGGCAGGCTTATGATCTACTTTCTGTTGTTTCCTGCAGAGCATGAAGCATGTGTCGGAGACAGAGTGGTGGTACATTCCTGACACACAATGGTCCTCTTCTATTTCTATCTCATTTCTGAGTGTAGGGAAACCACCCCCACTACCTTCAGTCCAGTAGATCTCTCGCCTTCTGTCTGACATAATACAAGTCATACTTGTCCTGGTCCCGCTGCCCACACCTTTGCAATGGATGTGACCTTGAGAGGTGTCTATGGAGGAATTTTCTACTCCCATTTGAAATACAGGAAGCTACAGAAATGCTGCTGCAAGAGCTAGAGCACCTACCCAGCTGTAGCTAGATCATGAGTTGCTGACCATTGGAAATCTGAGCAATATAGTTACTAGGAAGAGGTACTGGCGATGGAGAAAAATCTTTGAGGAGCTTTTCCACGATCGCGCTCCCAAGAGGGTCTCTCTGGTTTTTCAGTAATAATAGCCTTCAGTTGTTTCAGTCCTTCATCTTTCATCCAGAGTTTGTTTTGCATCTCCAGCTGTTTAGCTGCCGCTGGATGCTTGCATTCTTTCTCTCACTTCATGGTTTCTGTCATTGCGCCTTGCAACCTGGCTTCTAGTCTGTGCTTGTCAGAAAACTATCGATGAGGTTTTTGATTCTGGGTTTCAAGTTCTTGTTGCAGATTGCATTTATCTTCTTCATAGATAGTAGTTGTTTTCTCTAAAATTTCAATCTTGTATTCTAAAGTTCTGTTTTTCTTCTCTAGTCTTTCTATTTCCAATTTCTGTTCTGAGATCACCTTTTCTTCCTCATTTAGTTTTCCTCGAATGTAGTTTTCTGTATTTAAAACACCTTCGTCAAATTCTTGCAACATAGCTCTAAAAGTAATAGATTGTTAAATTCATCAATCATCATTTGTCGGAGCTGCTGTCATTTCTCTGATGCTTCAGTCAGCCTGGGCGGGACGAGTAGTCTGCTCATCATTGATACACAAAATTTCACAGGACAACACAGATGGAAAACTGCAAAACCACTTCTGTAACCAGCAGTTCATCTCCAACGGGATGTGCCGGAGCATGATGCCTCTATTGCCATCCGAGCATTAAACCACATATTGCCTTGTCTATGGGTCTTGCTACTTCACCTTCTTGGGTCATTTCTGCAGATCTCATGAGTGGCAAGCTTTCTTCATAACCTTCACCCTTTGGATTCACACAACGATCATGCGTACTTTTCCATCCCTGCCAAAGCAGTTCTTGAGTAGATGAACTTGAGTTAGCTTTGAATCTCAGTATGAAACTATCTTTCAATGCCGAGCTGATCGAGGAGGAAAGTTTCAGTGGTGAGATGCCCAGTTGAAAGAATGCACGAGGGGCCAAAATGAGATCGCAACGGCAGGCACTAACTTTATTGCGGGAAGGACGCTTTGCGTTAGGGGACCGCATGAGCTTTATGTATGTCAGAGAACAATAGTGGCATTTTACCACACGTGTGTATACAACAAGCTGAATCATGCTTACTTAGGTGCAGGCGCCCTACTACATTAATGTAACATTCTAAATCCAGGTTCCTATTCCTAGCCACGAGTCTGGATCACAGCCAGACCTGGGACCAGCCAGGCCTGGGGCCCACAGTCCACTTCTTTAGGGTCATGGCGTGGAATCTGGCCCAGAGGGCACTATCTTGGACAACAATCCACTTGCCATTCCTGGACTGGCTTAGCCCTGCAGTGCATCAACCCTGGGGTAAATTTTAACAGGTGTCTCTCTGGGTGCTGCTTGGCACACCAGGGGCATTGTGACATGGCAACTTGTGCTTGTGCCCTAGGGGGTTGATAGCCCCCATTGCTTCACTATCTGTTCCATGGTATGGGCACCTACATGACCGTTTTCAGTAGAGCCAGGGGCCAATGTCCTCTGGAACCAGCAGTACAAGGATGGAGTGGACATCTGCCAGCACATCAGCTGCATCATTGCCCAGAGCCTATAATGGCTGATGGTCAGGGACATGGTATATGGTGGCCCCCTGCTGAAGACTCCACTTCCAGAGGTCTTCCAACAACCTCCAGCCCCAATGGGAGCAGTGACCTATCCTGGACAGCCCACTGGAGCAGCCACAAAATTAAACCTTGAGACAGCCCAACTCTTGGTGCAGATGTGGATTGGGTCAGTTTCATTCATGAGGACCAACCGCATAGCACGAAGCTCCACTCACTGGCTGGACTGCCTAGCACCAGTTACATACCGAAAGGTTTCTGCGGACAGCTGCAATGCCACAGCAACCCACATCGATGGCTGCCCGTGGCATGAGGCATCCTCATGGATGGGAGCCTGACTCTCTACAGAGGGACTCGCTACATCTCCCATCTTAGCAGTCTCCACCAGGAAATCTGCTTGAAACTGCACTGGTCCCAATAGGGAGTGCAGTTGACCTGGCAGAGAACTGTGCCTGTTGTTCCAGGTACGCCCCCCCCCCCACTTGCTCAGTGCAGGGGTCTATGCAATTTCTGTACAGGGAATCTTCACCCAGGACCACGGTCACTCCTCCACAGGGTGCATGGACTGCATGGTTATGGGATTAGGGCCAGTGATGGACTGACTGTCCAGAAGGGCTGCATATATGGAAGCCAGTTGCTTCTCTATCAGAGAATATTGCATTGCACCTTTCCATAATTGGGACCAGAAGCCTATCGGCACCTTCTGGGAATCGTGCTTCTTGCCACAAGCCGCATCCAAACCCTGTAGCCATAAAGGTCTCTTCTGTCTCAGGAGTCCAATCCCACTGGGAACCCTATTGCAATAGACAGTGCAGGGGTCGCATCAAGGAGGCCAAATGGGGAATGAACACTCTCCAAAGCCCCAGCAGTGCCAAATAGGTTTGGAGCTGCTTCATAGTCTCGGGTTGGGGATATGCCTGTATGTTATCAGTCACCGCCTCCTGCATTACTTTTGTTTTACCCAACCAGACAACTTCCAGGAATTTGACAGAGAACCCAGGTCCTTGGACCTTGTCTTTGTTGACTGCCCAACCCTAGTCGGCAAGAGCTTCTCGCAGGCTGGTCACCACTGCTTCTAGTTCTGTAAGAGAATCAGAGGTTAGCATTATATCATCAATGTAATGATACAAGTGCACTATGGGCAGTTGCTTCCACATGGCTAAATCTTGAGCCACAAGACCACGGTACAGGATAGGGCTGTGCAGGTAGCCCTGGGGAAAGACGAGGGATGTCTACTGTCACCCTTCCCGGGTGAAGGCAAACTGTTCTTGACTTTCTGGCAATGGAGACAAAGACAGTTTTCCACCACATAATGATATCATCCAAGTTCATGTGACAACCAGTTCATTATGCCCATGACATTCAACATGACAGCATGCAGGGGCAGCGTAACCTCACTCAGCTCCCAATAGTCAACTGGCATGCACCAAGAGCTATCAGATTTCTTCACTGGCCACACGGGGAAGTTGTACGGGCTATGAGCAGTACGAATAACACCGGCTTTTTCAAGCTTCAGAATGGTGCATCCTATTTCCTCATGGCTGCCTGGCAGGAGATACTGTTTTGCGTTCACTATCCAGGCAGCTTGGGGCAACACCAGTGGGGCATGGTGTGGATGTCCCCAGATGACAGTTTTTCACCACCTGGATACAAAGGTGGAATTCACCAGTGTCGGGAGCCATTGCAAGACACTGAAGGTGTCACGTAGTTTGGGAGCCATAGAACAGTTGCTGAGACTGCTTGGAGCCCTAAAGCAGCTGCTGAGGCTATGTTATCATTTGATTAAAAGAAGCAAATAGTTAAAAGTTAAACATTACTGACCCTAATGAGGAGATTCACCCAGTAAGACACTTTTTTAAGGTAATGGAATGTTTTTATAGCCTTGAAAGCAAGAATGTTTGTATCCAGATAACAAGGATGTTTTATGATCTTGTGTGAATGTTAGTATTCGAATGATATATGTTATGCTTTGTATCCTAAAACATATATAAAGGCTGAGCTAAATAAAGACGGGGCTGCAGCATTGACTGTATGCCCTCCCGAAGCGCTTTCCTGTCTTCTTCTTTTTCCTTAGGCTTCACCCCCCTCTTTTAGGTGCTGTTCAACTTTAGCCAGCAGGCTCTGGCACGCCAGCAGTGGTATTCACAGTCAAGCCTTGCAAAATATCAGTCCCCAAAATGTACTCCTGTATGGGAGATATGTACACTTGGTACATCTGAGGTGGCAATCTGCCTATACTCAATGTCACAGGGACATGCCGCACATGAATGATTCAACCCCCATAGCCTTCTATGGTTGCAGTGGGTCTGGGAAACTTGTCCGGATTCCCTTAAAGCAGGGTGCTATCAGCACCCGTGTCCACGAGAACTAATACCCTCTGTACATTGTGAGAGGATCCATGTATAGTCAGGTCCATACGCGGCCTCAGGTCAACCGACTCTTTTGCGGCCAACCAGGTGTCCTGGCTGAATCCCTCATCAGGGAGGTAATCGGCCAGATGCACCTCACAGGTTGTGGCTTTCCCGAGAATAAGAGTGAATTGTTGGTCAGGGCGCAGCTAATTCCACAGTGCCAACAACACTTCATCAGGTTGCTGCTCAATCTTCTGCAGCGACTCCTGCCGAGAGGAGATCAAACCACATCTGCCTGTGGCTCACTCTCACGGCAGAATGGGCTGGGTGTGTTGCTCCACTTCCCCTTGACCATGCCCTGGTTGGTTTGGGAGTGCAGGATGTACGGCAGGGACTTGGATGGATAGCTTTGTGTTTTACTCCCACATCCCCCAACCTAGCCATAGCAGACGACACCTCGTGAATCCGCCTATCCATGTATGGGACCAGCAGTGCCGCCATGGTGCCAAAAGTACTGACTGGGCCAGAATTCAAAATCAAGTCCTTATACAAGTCGTAAATACCTCTTCACCGGGGCTAGTATACTGGGTGCAAAGCAACGTCTGTCGCATACCCATTTCCCAAATTATCTGGACCAGATCTAAATATGCGATCCATCTGCTCACTGTCTCTGGCAGCTTCCCTGGGTTGGCCCATACTGTCCATGCACTCTCAATTAATCAGGGAGTGATTACCTGTGCCCCGCGCCGTAAGTGCCACATTCTGGAGATGCTGCAAGAAGGAAGGTTTCACTGTTACAGAGGCCAACTGAGCCATTTCTTCTAGAGATAGTTCAATCCCTTCGACCCCATCATCCCAGCCACAGCAGCCACCCTGGAACCTCTCTCCAGCTCTCTGCTGTCCCTGTTTCGTCAGGTACCAGAGTTCGGCAGGGGTGTACCTTATCAAGGTGGTATGCTTTTTAGCCTGGGGGGACACTGCCAGTTTCCCACCCCCACCCCCCGGGCCAACAGCTGTCCCACTTCAACTTGCTGCCATATCGCCAGTCATACCGGGCCCCAGTGTCACCAGGTGCTCCTAGACCTGGACGATGGCAGTGACCCATCAGGACCTTGCAGCATGCGTTCTGCTGCCACCAGCCATCTTTCCAGAGCATCTTCCTGGCATTGCAGCTGCTGCACCTGCAGAACCTGGTCCTGAACCTCCAGGCTGTCCTGCCGCAGCACTGCCAGGAACATCCAGGCCACCTGACCGGCTGCCTCTAGGTGAGCGGTCGGTACATTCGGCTTCAACATCTCCAGGGCTTTCCAGTTGTCCTCTGGACACAGTTTCACTCCATCCTAATCCTCTGGGGACGTCCAAGTAGCCAGATATGCGGCCGCAAGATACCACTAAGAGACAGGGGCCACATGTCCTCTGCCAATGTATCCTCTACCCGGGAACTGTCCGGGGCACTGAGGTCTGTATTCACCTCATCCTGCTGGCTATACCATGTGTCAGTGCTGAGCTGATCGAGAAGGGAAAGTTTCAGTGGTGAGATGCCCAGTTGAAAGAACGCAGGAGGGGCCAACGTGAAAATGGAACTGCAGGCATCAACTTTATTGCAGGGAGTGCGCTTCTGCATTAGGCGACCTCATGGGCTTCATATATACTAGAGAATAATAGTGGCATTCTGCCATACATGCGTGATACAATAAGCTGAATCATGCTTAAAGTTAGGCACAGACACCCTATTACAATAATGTAACATTTTAAATCCAGGGTCCTATTCCTAGCCGGAGCCTGAGATCAGCCTGGCCTGGGGCCCACACCATCTTGTTAGTTCCATATATTTGGTTCTCTCTCTAGACTTCCATACATGTTCTTAGTGTCATTAGTGACTGCTTAATGTTACCAGCTTCTCATAATCTGTTCTCTTCTGTTTTTGTCTGGTTAGTTCTTTTACTTCCAGCAAGATCTACCAAGGGGAACTGGTTTATAGCAGTTTGTTCTTCCTGCAAGACATTGTCTCCATCTGCATCAATGGAGCTTGAACTTATTTAATGTTGAACACACTATGGGAATGCCTAGACTCATGATTCAAATGAGTGTTAGCAATACGTCTTTTTCTGGCCTCTCCTGAAAACTTTAAAAGCCTCCTCAATAGATTTCACTTCTACTTCTGTACATGCTGCAACATACATGTTATGGTTTTTATCTTCACAAAGCAATTTAGATTGTGGAGGTTTAGGCTTTATGGGATCAAACGAAACTACTTCCAGTAGATCATATATGTAATTATTATATATTTCTATGAGACAAATACACAATAGACACGATCTTTATCAACCTTTTCTGCTTTGCAAAATTCTTGTACAGTTATCATATCTGCAAACTCTGAGTCTACTTCTTGTTTTCTAGAGGGGATCTTTTGAAGGGCATGGCTTCTCTTTTCCACCGGTCTAATAAGGCATCAATTTCACATTGTGTATCTATGCTATTCCTATCATTAGCCTTAAAAACATATTGTTCAGCTTGAAATGACCTTATACCATTAAAGATCATGCCCCAATAAGGAAGCAGAAGCTCTCCTTTTCCTGGAAAACCAGTCATGGCGCAATTTTTCCACTTCCTGTCACGCCATATGTAAGGAGACTATTCTTGCCATGAAAGAGGTCATCTCCAAGGATTTAGTCACAACATCTAAAAGCTAATTCTGGGTGGCATGAGTGCCAACTAGTTTAAATGAATACTGGGTCTCCTTACAATCTCCATTTCAGCTGAGTCTGTAACCCTCAGGAGTTCGAAGCTGAACAGTTGTATTATTGATCACTCCTATGCAACACTCTTGATCAGGAAAGCTCAATGGGTGCACTCTACAGTATACCCCAACTGGGTTTTTAAGACTTGTTTGGGATCCTTTTTTCACTACAAATTTCCTGAGCATCTTATTCCTCGCTGGCTTCCGGGACACTCATACACGCGCATGGGATGCTGGTCTTGCTGGAGAGGGCTGACGAGGACAGCAGGTTGTAGTGACGAGCCAACTGATTTTTATTAATAAATAAACACATCTACTATGTAATGTTGGAAAAATATTCAACGCAATATAATGTAGCAGTTTGCTATACAAATATCATTTTGATTTTTTAACAATGTGTGTGTTTTAAAGGCAAAAATATTAGAGATTTTGTTAAACAGTCTAAGTGGTAAATAATGCTTTTTTTGATGATTATTTACAATCAGCATAGTTAAAAAAAGTGGACAGTAGAAACTCTGAAATCATTAGAATGATGATACTTTAAGATTGCTTTCAAAATCTAGAAAATAAAAAGAAGCAAGTTTGGCTAAAATTCAGTATACTTGACAAAAGCAGTCCAACTTAGAGGTTTCAAAAACACAACACTTTCACATAAAAATTATTTCAAAAAAATATACCTATAATAATAAATAAAATTCACACTTTATGAGATAAAATTTCAAAGTGCTTGGTTTGACTATGATTAATTTAGAAAGAAAATATCTGTAGGGATTTGTCCATTATATCAGCAAGAATTTATTACTATTTATCTACTTTAAAAATGTTCCTTTGTGAAATTGACATCGCATATTACATGAAATATGAAAAATAAAATTAAGTCTTTAGAATGTTCAAGAAAATCAGCCTAAAATATGAATATGAATTTCAAACATCTTTATTTCGAACATCAAATGCAAATTTACATTTATGCAGTTCAGACTTTATGCAGGTTTCTAAACATGTAGCATCAAAATGTCTCTTTCCCTTTTAAAATTCTTGCAAAATATATACTCTTGATCTTCAATTATTTTATACACTTTTGTCTTCTCATTGATTGGCAGCATAAAACTCATGAAAATTATTTCAGCTAGAGCGACTGTCATGCAGAATCTCAGACAAATTTATCACTTACTAATAATATATCATTTAAATACATATTTAAAAAATTCCCTATTGATCATTTCTATTATAATAGGGTAATATTTTACTTAAAATTGTTGCACAGATAATGAAACACTAAGTCTATAACTGCATTGTTTCTACTTTTTAGTTAGTATAATTCTGAGGATAAAATGTTTTTTATCCTCAGATAAAACAAACCAAACCAGCTAAACTACTACGTATCTTCTATTTTGAACATGATTTTTTGATTTCCATTTAGGTTTTTCTTAATTCTGCACTCTAAACTGTATATCTTTTATTCTTTCTCATATCATTTTATTCTTATTAACTTGAGATTAATTATCATATCTTATAAATCAAAAATTAATTTATTGGTTTACTTTAATATCTGTATTCCCAGTAGTCTATAAAATCTATGAGATCAAGAAATATCTACTACAACATAATAGAGCCTGGGCTCTGGTGTCAGGCTACCTGGTTTTTAATCTATCTATGCCATTTGTTAGACATAGAAACTTGGATATGTCATTTAACCTCTCAGTGCCTTAATTCCTCATGTGTAAAATGAAGATATAATACATATTCCCCAAAAGTAGTGAGAATTTATAGTGCATAGAAAATTGCTTGACACAGTGTGTAAGTGTTAATTATGATTGCTGTTTTCAACACTTTTTTCAGTGCCTAATAGAGTATTTGGCACATACCAAACATATAATGAACATGTGTTGAATTAATGAATGTATGAATAAATACATAAATGAACAAATCTTATTTCTTCAGCACCTATATTACTATATTAGTAATGGTGCTTTGCTAAAGGATTAAAACAGGTAAAACAGATGTATAAGTAGGTAGTTATAAAATTACAAGAATAACAATAAAGGCTCTATGATAAAACATCAGAGGAGATACTATCCCTACCTAGAAAAAAATAGGGTGGTCTCTAGAAGAATATAATAGTAGTATAATATATGGCTAATATTAAAAGAACCTGGTTTCTAGTAAACAACTTCTTAGACAGAAAAAAACAACTTTAAACTTATAAGCCTCTATATATTTAGACTTTGATTCAAATCAAAAATTGATTTAAGGACATCCTGTTTCTGGCTCAACATATATGCAATGTAGAAATCGTCACTCCTTCCTAACAATGAATAAAAAGCTGAACAAACTAAAAGAAAGGCAGAATTATTTTTTGATCCATCAAAGAAGAACCAATGGCAAACCTCTGCCTCCAAGATTAGAGAAGGAAAGACAAATGTGGAAAATTACAACTTATTGGGCAGTAACCATGAACAGAAACCTCTGTGGGAACCAGGTGAGGTGGAAAATCTAAATTGTAATGATAAATAGCTGGAGGCTCAGTATGGACGAATCTGAGAGTTAAAAAACTCCAGGGAGACCCGGTTATAGGAGTTTCCCTACATTTCTTTGAGATTTTCTTCCAGGAGCTTCACCAGGATCTCACAGTAAATATCAGAGAAAAAAGCCCTGTGTTTCAATGAGATAGAGGAGAAAAGTAATGATTTTGAAATATGCCAGAGCATTCTGTTCTTCTTAACAAAGCCAACC
This sequence comes from Eonycteris spelaea, assembly GCA_003508835.1. Classification (NCBI taxonomy): domain Eukaryota; kingdom Metazoa; phylum Chordata; class Mammalia; order Chiroptera; family Pteropodidae; genus Eonycteris; species Eonycteris spelaea. The sequence goes on along the minus strand of PUFA01000651.1, from coordinate 69,693 downwards.
CTCAAGAGAAACACATTTGCCAAAGCCCAAACTATTGTTTTGTTTTGTTTTGTTTTTTAGGGCCAAATTTGGGGAAGTTGGGAAGGGAAATGTCCAAATCTAGCCTACTCTATCCTTCCATGTAAATGAAGGGAAAATTCAACTTCAACCTGCTCTAGCCTTTTATATTATAGAAGAGAAATACCTAACTCCAAAACCCTCTAGCCATACTGTCTACCAAAGGAAGAGAAAGGACTGAAATGTATTTGTAAAATTCATAGCCCAGAGGTAAAAACTCATTAAAAGGCTGAGACCTAATCATAGGATTATAAAATGCTTTACTTCCTCTCACACCTTAATACCACATTCATAAAAGCCTATTTACTAACAGTTTCTTTTATTCAGTACATTATTTTTGGCTATGAAGAAAAAAAATAAGAGCATACTAAGAGGCAAAGCACAGTTTAAAGTGGCAGAAACCAGCATTGAAAGCAAACTCAGATATGGCAGAAATGTTGAAATTATCAAACCAAGAATTTAAGACAACTATGATTACTATGCCAAAATCTCTATTTGATAATATAGACAACATATAAGAACAGATGGACAATGTAAAAAGTGAAATGGAAATTCTATGAAAAAATCAAAAGGAAATGCAAGAAACCAAAAACTATATAACAGAAATAAAGAATAGCTTTAAGAGGTTAATTAGTAGTTTGAACACTGGTGAAGAAGAAATCTTTGAGCTTGAAGAATTGTTAATAGAAACTACTAAAACTGAAAAGCAAAAAGAAAAAAGTCTAAAAAACATGGAACATATTTTTCTTCCAGGAACTGTGGAACAACTTCAAAAGGTTATGACATGCATATAATGGGTATTACAAAAGGAGAAGAAAGTGAGAAAAGAACAGAATATATTTAAAGCAAGAACAACTAAAATTTTCCCAAATTAATGCCAGGCACCAGACCACAGAACCAGGGAGCTCAGAAAATGTCAACAAACAAACAAACAAACAAACAAAAAGACAAATGCAAAAAAGAGAACAAACAACCTCACAAAACAAACAAACAATACAAGGCATATCTTATTCAAACTGCAGAAAATAAAAGATAAAGAAAAATCCTAAATAAAGCCAGAGAGGAAAATACCTTAGCTATAAAGTAGAAAGGATAAGAATTACATCTAATTTCTCCTCAGAAACCATGTAAACAAGAAGAAAGTTGAGTGAAATATTTAAAATGTTGAGGAAAAAACTAGAATTCTGTACTCTTTGTAAAATTATCCCTCAAAAGTGGAGAAATAAAAGCTTTCTCAGACACACACACACACACACACAAAAAAAGATGATAAAATATACTACTAGTAGACCTGATTGGCAAGAAATATTTTTTAAAAAGTTTTTCAGAAAAAGTAAATCATATAGGTCAGAAACTCAGAACTACATTCTACATAAAGAAAGGAAGAGCATTGGAGAAAGAATAAGGTAAAATAAACACTTATTTTTCCTATTCTTAATTCATCTAACAGATAACAATTTGTTCAGTTTAATATGTGTATTTGTTTTATGTAAACATATATCTATAAAATGAGTAACACAAGTAAAACAAAGAACAGGAAGGATGAATTATGATTATTTTGTTATTATAAGGTACTTGCACCACTAGTGAAGCAAAATAATGTTATGAGAAAATAGTCTTGGATGAGCTCTAAATGTATATTGTAAACTCAAGGCAAATACTAGAAAACTAAAAAAAGAAATATAACTGATAAATTAAGAAAGAAAAATATATATGAAATCATATAAAATGCTCAAGTTAAACTAAAATACACAGAAAAAGAATGAAAGACAAAAATAAAGAACAAAAATCAAGGGCAACAAATTTAAAATATATAACAGTAGTAGATATTATCCAGGCATATCAATAATCAATTTACATGTCAATGGTCTCAATATACTAATTAAAATACAGATATTGTCATGATGGATCATAAAGTAATATCCAACTATATCTAGTCTACTATATATATTTATATTTAGGATTTTTTTTTTGTGTATATATATACATATAGAGAGAGAGAGAGAGAGTAAGTGAATGGAGACAGATATACTATGCAATCACCAATCAAAAGAAAATAGTTGCTATATCAATTTCAGACAGAGTAGAAATCAAAGTACTAAAAGTTATCTACGATAAAATTAAAGGCATTGCACAATGCTAAACGGGTCAATTATCCATGAAGGCATAATAAACCTTAACATGTATGTGCCTAACAACAGTGTTAAGATATATAAGAAGATTCATAGAAACATAAGGAGAAATGAATCCACTATTAGAGTTGGAGACTTCAATACTCCTCTCTCAGAAATGGACAAATTTGGTAGGCAGGAACTAGTTAAGAGCAGCATAATCAACTGGATATGGGAATAACTGACATCTATTAACTATTTTATCCAACAACAGCAAAACACACATTCTTCTCAACCTTTCATGGTACATTCACCAAAATAGACCACATTCTTGGCCATAAAACACACTTAACAAAATTAAAAATAGAAATCATACAATGGCTGTTCTTAAACTACAATAAAATTAAACTAGAAATAAATATCACAAAGGTAGGTTAAAAATCTCAAAATACTTGGGGATTAAACAACAGTTTCTAAATAACACATAAGTCAAAGAATAAATCTCAATAGAAATTAAAACACATCTTGAACTAACTGAATATAAAAATACAGCTTATCAAAAATTTTTGGATACAGAAAAAGCAATGCTTAAAGGGAAATTTATAGTACTGAATGCATGTGTTAGAAAAAAATTTATATATATAAAATCAATAATCTAAGGTTTCACCTAAGGAAACTAGAAAAAGACAAACTAATTCTAAAGTAAGCAGAAGCAAAGAAATAAAACTTAGAAAGGATATCAATGAAATGAAAACAGAAAATCAATATTAAAAAAGTCAACAAAAGCAAAATCTGGTTCTTTGAAAGGAAAAAAAACAAACAATATTTTTTTTCAAAAAAAAAGATAACCCTTTAGCTAAGCTAAGAACAAAAGAGAAAAAAGACGAATAACTAATATCACAAATGAAAGAGGAGACATTACTAAGATCTCATGGACATTAAAGGAATAACAAAAAAAAAATGTGAACGCCTCAATGCTCACAAATTTGAAAACAGATGAAATGGACCAATTTTTGAGGGACACAATCTGCCAAAATTTACACAAGAATAGATAATCTGCATATACCTATATCTATTAAATAAACTAAATAAATATTTTATAATCTTAGAAAAAAGAAGCAGCAGACTCAGATGGTTTGACTGATGTACATACTCCACTAAACTTTTAAGGACAGAATTACACACCAATTTTCTATAACCTATTCTCTAAGTAGAGGAAATACTTCATAACTTATTCCATTAGGCCAGAATTTCTTGATATCAAACAAAAACATTACAAAAAAAGAAAACTACAGACCAATATTTTTCAAGAACATAGACACAGAAAATCTCAACAAAATATTAGCAAGTTGAATCCAAGATATGTAAAAAGTAGTATTCATTATTACCAAGTAGAGTTTATCCCAATTTTGCAAGCCTGGTTTAACATTCAAAAATCAATTAATATAATCAATCACATCAACAGATTTTTTTAAAAATCACATGATCACATCCGTAGATGCAGAAAAGCATTTTAAAAAATCCAACACTCATTCATGGTAAAAATTCTCAGTAACTTAATAATTGAAGAAAACTTCCTCACCTTAGTAAAAAAATATGTACAAAAACCTATAGTTTACATCATACTGAATGGTGAAAAACTTGAAGCTTTCCCACTAAGATCAACAAAAAAAGTAGTATGTCTCTCTCACCACTACTTTTCAACATCATACTGGAAGTCCTAGCTATTACAATAAGACAAGGAAATAAAATACATGAGTACCGATTAGAAAGAAGAAAACAATTTTTTTTGGCAGATGAATAGATAGAATCTGAAATTAAAAACACAATACCAGTTACATTAACATGCCCCAAAATTAAATACATAGGTATAAATATAACAAATATGCACACGATCCATCTAAGGAAATCTATAAAATTCTGATAAAAAAAATCAAAGATGAACTAAATAAATGGAAAAATATTCCATGATCATGGATAGGGAGGCTCAATATTGTCAAAATATCAGTTATTCCTAACTTGATCTATGGATCCAATGTAATCTCAGGCAAAATCTCAGGAGATTACTTAATGGATAATGAAAAAGTTCTTTTAAAGTTTATATGGAGAGGCAAGTGACCAAGAATAGCCAACACAATATTAAAGGAGAAAAACCAAGACGGAGGACTGACAATATCCAACTTGAAGACTTGCTATAAATGTATAGTAATCTTTCCTATTGCTGAAAGAATAGGCAAATTGATCAATAGAACAGAATAAAGGCCCAGAAATAGACCCACATAAATATAGTAAACAGGACTTTGACAAATGAGCAAAGGCAATACAATGATATAAAGATAGCCTTGTCAAAATAAAAATTAAAAAGTTCTGGAACAACTAGAAATCCACATAAAAAAAAAATCTAGACACAAACCTTACACCCTTACAAAAATTAACTCAAAATGGATTATAAGCCTAAATCTCAAATGAAAAACTATAAAATTCACAGAAGATAATAGGAGAAAATCTAGATAACCTTTGATATGGCAATGACTTTCCAGATGCAATACCAAAGGCATGGCCCATGAAAGAAAGAATCAATAAGCCATATTTCATTAAAATTCAAAACTTATGCTGTGCAAAAGACACTGCCGAAAAAAATGAGAAGACAAGACACTGACTGGATGGAAATATTTGTAAAAGACATAACTGATAAAAGTTTGTTATCCAAAATATACAGAGAACACTTAAAACTCAACAATAAGAAAATGAACAACCTGAGTAAAAAGTGAGCAGAAGACCCAGACACCTCACCGAGGAAGATATACATGTGGCAAATAAGTAATAAAAAGATATCATCCTCATATGCCATTAGAAAAAAAAGCAAAAGCAAATTGAAAGGACAGTGAGATATTACTATATGCTTATTAGAATGGCCAATATCCACAATACTGACAACACTAAATGATAGTAAGGATGTGAAGCAAAAGAGATTCTCACTCATTACTAGTGGGAATGCAAAATGGTACAGACATTTTCTAACAAATGTATAAGTATACGTATATACACTGTTAACATATGACCCAGCAATCACACTTCTTGGTATTTACCTAAATGGTTTAAAAACTGTATCCACACAAAAACCTGCACATGAATGTTTATAGCACTTTACTCATAATCTGCAAAATTTGGGAGAAACATTTATTTCCTTCAGAAGACGTATGGACAAATAACCTAAAGTGGAGCAAACTTAAGTGCACATTACCAAGTTAAAAAAGCCCATCTGAAAAAGCTACATACTGTATGATTCCAACTATATGACATTGTGGTAAAGGCAAAACTATGGAGACAGTAAAAAGTTCAGTGGTCCAGTGGTTAGGGGAAAGGGATGAATAGGTTTAGCAAAGAGAATTTTTAGGGCAGTGAAATTATTCTGTGTAATACAATAATGTTGGACACATGTTATTCATTATAAGTTTGTCAAAACCCGTAGAATGTATACCAAGAATAAACATGAATGTAGACTTTGGATAATAATGATAACTTTGGAATTTGGATGATGATAATGTGTCAATGTATGTTTATTGATTGTAACAAATATACTACTCATATGAGATGTGGGGGAATCTGTGTTACATCGGGGCAAGAAGCATATGAGAAATCTCTGTATCTTCCGGTCATTTGTGTGTGTGTGTGTGTGTGTGTGTGTGTGTGTGTGTGTGTGTGTGTGTGTGTGAATCTGAAACTGCTCTAAAAAATAAAGTTTTTTAAAACATTGACTTTGGATAACGTATTTCAGACAATCAGAATACTTGTTTAAAAAATGTGTGAGCTCCTTTTAGAAGCCAAGAGGTGTAAAGAAAACAAACAAACAAACAAACAAAAAATTCAGCTAGGAGCTAGGAGGCCTGGGTCCTTAATACTACATCTGCAATTACTTAGGTGTGTGGTTTTAAAATCAACATTAAAGCTGTTAGCAATCAGTTTTTTCTCCCACAAAAGTATAACATTAGGAAGTAATATCTAAGGTCTCCTTTGACATTAATCTATGAAGTCACAATTCTAAATACACACACACACACATATATGCACGCGTGCGTGCGTGCACGCACACACACACACACACATTAAGGCCTAAAATGTTGCTTCTCCTATCTGATATTTGTCGTTGGTTCAAAGTGTTGTTTTCCTAGGTATATGCATAAGGTTAAACTTAATCCTTTTACTTCAAAAGTTTGGTAGGGGAAGGAGATAATATTCTTTGTTAATAACATAGAATAAAGAATATTTTTAGAATTATTTTGAGAATTCTGTTAAATTGTTTCCCTTATCCCCTTATCACTATGGGCTAGTTAGAAGCTGTCTATATTATATAAAGAGAAAGTTAAAAAAATCATGATATAAACCTAGGGAAATGTTCATTATTTTTAAAATGGGCATCATATTATAATAACAATAGCAATAATTAAGACATATGTGTAAACTGTATAGATCTGGTAAGAATTTCAAAACAAATAGAAGTTAGATTGCTTATTGTGCTAATAATTTCAATAGTCCTTTTGTTTCTGATGAGTATGTAATAAGTAGAAGTGAACATTTTGGTTCATTTTAATCTTTGCAATTTTGATACATAATTTTCCTTGAAAAAATTTTGTAGCAACTTGAAGTAACACCTATTAAACTGTCTTTCAATGAGGTTTTCTTGATTCATGGCCCTCAGAAAATTGCCTATTTGCTGTTTTTAAATGTTAAGTTTACTTCACAAAGGTAGCAATTTGTCCTGATAACACTTTTTATTTTCTACGTATTGAATATGCGCTCATAGAGTAAATAATCCTCCACTTTCTCACATCAAGCAATTCAGCAAACTGACTGAATTTTTAAAGGTACTGTCACTTATCTGGAAGGGGTGGAGGTGGAAAGAAAGAAGGAACACAGCATGAATTTAATCAAAAGCTCAGGTAACCCTATTCACTTTTAGAAGAGCACTGTGAAAAACCTGCTTGTGACACTTTAGTTTTTTGTTTTTTTTTTTTTAAAGAAAAATACCATGGGAAGAATTGGAAATCTTCAGCTAATACAACAGGGAATACCAGGACATGTAGAAAGTAAACCCCAACTCCAGGGGCAAAGTACATATTTGTATATGGGGCAAAATATATGCTGTTCCACAGTCTCCTAAGACTCAGAGATAGATAGGTACCAAGATGTGCAAGCTGTATTTTTTCACATCTATACATCTACATTTTCCTAGGGGTTGATTGCATTTCAAGTCAAGGTTTTTTGTGTGTTGTGTTGTTTTTAAATCTGTGATTATCAAGTCTTCACATGAAAAGCAATTATAATCAGTTATCTACTGTGTGAAGACTAACTCTAAAAGACCATGCTGAAGAGATAAACCGAAGACAAGGTGGTAGAACTCAAGCTCATCTCACCTTTTATTTTAAATAAACTTGACATATATAGTTGAAGAGTGATGACTGACCAGTGTACATAGCAATATAGAGGCCATGATCTTGAAAACAATAAATGTAGTTGAGTGATTATGATAAAACAATATATGAATTAGAATTAGACTTAGATTCAAAATATATTTGGAAAATATGAAGTGAAGACATCACATGTAGATGCTTTGAAGATCTGTGTTATGAAGGGAAGGAGGCAGAGAAATGGGTTAATTGCTGGAGGAGAAAATAAAGTCAATTTTAAAGCCATACTTAATTTTTTTTTTTTACTTCATACTGTTTTCTGCTCTTGCAAAAATCTCCAAGAGAATATAAGTAAAAGATGGCATTGCCAAAGAGCTATAGCAACGTGAAATTTTTCCATTATAAAAACAATTTTTGAGGTTTTTTTGCCTTTTTGAAGGTTTTTTTATTCGAAATTAATGGATATAATTAAAAAATAAAATATTGCAGTTTCTTTTCAAACCAACTATGCAATTACCATATGACCCAGAAATAACACTCCTTGGTATTTATCTCACAGAAATGTAAACTTACATTCACATAGCAGCTTCATAATAGTCAAAACACACAAACAGCCCAGATTTCCTTCAATGGGTGAATGGTTAAAACAACTATGCTACCTGTAATTCAGAAAATACTAATTGGCAAGAAAAAAAAATGAAGGATTTTAATACATATTGAACCAGTGGCACATACAACAAAAATTATAATAATAATCAGCTTACCATTTTGTTTGTGTAAGTATTGCTCACAGCAGAACCTAGTAGAATTCTATGATAGATCTTCCTCTCTTCTACATGTTTTATTTATTCTGAAGTTAATAATTGCATTTTTTGTAATCTGCTTTCCATTCCTTGGTATATGAAGTTTTCTGTTGTGCGTGTGTGCGCGCGCATGTGTGTGAGTGTTATTTTGTTGCTATTATTTTTGCATTTGTTTGCTGAGTAGTTTTCTGTTCATTTTGTTAGGCTCTTAATGGGCACTGTTAATTTAGAGGCTCGTGACCTTTAGTTCTGAAAAATAATATTCTCACAGTCTTTCTTTGATAATGCTCACTCCTTTTAATGTACGGAGGAGGCAAGAGAATTAAAATGTTAATAAAGCTACATTCAGGACTGCAATTTGCTGATCAGCCCTACAGCCAGGCTAGGGAAGACACATGCAGAACAAAGGAAGATTTCTGCTGGGATTGCTAACAATCCATTTTGGAGGGGAAACGAACCTATGGATTAAAGGCTAGGAACAGCCAGCAGGCCTTTCACTCTACATATTCACCTTTTCAAGCTTTCTTTCCCTTCTTCACTGTATGTTCATATCAAAGGAAATGGGTTAACAAAGTCTTTTAAACTATAACTCACAGGAATTAAAGAATGAGATATAAACTGAATTCCCTGCACACTCAGGGTCTCTCTCAGTGCCTTTTTCTGTCTCTCTCACTGTTCCTCTCAGTGCCTTTACTTTGTCCCTCTGTCTCTCTCACTTTCACTCTCTGCCTCTGGGAGGAGACCACACTCTGTCCATGGAGTGTTATCCCTTGTCTAATATACTTTCTTTCTGACTCTACCTTTGGTGCGTGTGTTGGCCATCTTCTCTCTGTGCAGGGCTTGGTCTCCCCCCACATCAGGGAAATTTGTCCTGTCCTGCAAAATGATTTCTCATTTTTCTTTACAAGAAACTCTTATTAGTCAAATGTTAGACCTCTTGACTTGATCCTTTCAGCTCTTTGTTTATTTGTTCCAATTTTCATCTCTTAGTCTGTCTATTGGTTTTACTTTCTAGAACAGCGGTCCTCACTCTTTTTGGTCCCAGGAACTGGTGCTCGTATGAGCATCTGATACCTGATGATCGGAAGTGGAGCTGAGGCAGGGATGCTAGCACTGGGGAATGGCTGCAAATACTGTAACTTCACTCGCTTGCCAGCCACTCACCTTCTGCTGTGTGGCCCAGTTCATAACGGGCCATGAACCCGTACCCGTATATTATATTTCTTATAATATATACATATGTTGTACATACCTGCTCTTATTTTTGACTGTTTTTTCCCCTCCGTGTGCTATTTTTTTTTATGAATATTTTTATATTATCACATTATGTGCATTTTAGTTTTCTTATGTCTTATTATAAAATTCAGTTTGAATTTCTATTTTAAAACTCAAAACTATTTAGTTCCAGAAATAATTATCTTGTTGACCAACAATAATCAATAACCCAAAAGAGCCACTTCTAAAAATATGATCTAATAGAAAGAACCAATACTCCTGAACCTTTCTTTCTCAAGCATCTTATATCTTGTCATTGCAAAGGCAGCTCAGAGAAGAAATAAGAATGTTTAGTGTATCTAAAAATAAGCATTCCCCGAACACATGAATTTTTATTCCTTAAAAATCATGTCAGAGAAAAAGTAGATAAATTCCTTTCTTCTTCATCCTCTCTCTCCATCTCTCTCTGCCTCTCTCACTTCTCTTATTTTGAAATTTACACCCTTTCATTAGCCAGAAGGGGCATTTAAATAGCTTACAGGTTGAAATATAGTGCACAGTAAGACAAATATAAATACCAAAGAGACAATATGAAGCATTTATGAGTACTTATGGCCTGAAGACCACAGGTGTCTTTGCCATTTATTTTCAGGATGAAAAACAGAAAAGTATGTCCATATTATATCTTCTCATCTAAGCCTGTACATTAGTATTTTAGTAACTATGAGGCAGCGCTTAATTTCTTGTTTGGATTTTTTATTTCATATAGTGTGCAATCCAAGTTGCAAGAATAAGCATTTTATATAGGGCTTAATAAAGCTATTTTTATTTTGAATGAAAAAAAGGCTGACGAGTGTATTTACATTTTCGAATGTACCTTCATGTGGAAACCATTGCTCACTAATGTGCTGTAAAGGAATCCAATGACTAGATACTAATGGATATTACTAGACTCCTGAGATATGTGGAAGGCTTCAAATGATTAATGTATTTGGCACCTGGGCAAACAGAGGAACATATTAATTTTGATGTAGTCATTAAAAGTTTATGGAAAAATTACTACATGCAGGTAAGCATGAATTTACTTTGCATTTTCTAGTTTGCTTTTTGTAACTACTTAAAAATATATTTGACTAATTGAATGAATACATACCAGAAAAAATGATATTCTCAATTCAAGAAAATGGAAATCAGTCCTCACATGGTTTACTTTAAAATCTATACTATATGTATTATAATCAGACAGAAATTTACTAAGCATAAAATGGGTTTTAAAGAAAACTAAAAAAAACTTTTATTTTTTCTATTATGGTTTTAAGATTATACATATTTGTTAAAACAAGTAAAATTATACACATAAACAGGATGAATTTTATTTTATGCAAATTATACAACAACAATCTTTACTTAAAGTATGAGGTGTAAAGAAAATATTTAAAATAATTTCTTCAAACAATAGATGATTTTGAAAGGAAGGTACGAAAGCAGGACTATTTTTTAGATAACCTTTGTTACAGATGTAGGGAAAAAAATCTCAGAATGCTTATTATGCCCAAAAAAATACATTAGCTCATATAAATTTTATTTTCCATCCCTGTCATAGAGCAAAATATTCTGGTGTCAGAGAAATGCACAACTTATTTATTTTAATCACCAAAATAAATAAAAAAAAAAAAAAAAGAAACTTCAAAAATTTTAGGAAACCTTCCTGTACACAAACAGTTGAGTTCTTAAATGCATTATGTTAACCATCAATCTTTGGTTAATTAAATGACACATTGTCATTTATAACCTTAATCTTCATTTTTAATGGCATTTGATTGGAAGTGACTTACTTGTAAGTGTCAAATTTCTCTGCCTGGTTGGTAGCTATTTTTTCAGATGGTTAATGACCCTGCAATAAACATCTAAATGTGTCAGAAAACCTAACAATTTAAAAACAAAACCTTATCATGAAGCTTTTTGTAAAACAAAGAATCCCTCTGTAGCCTTACCTGTATCCACTATTTTGTTTGCTTAATGTTGAATTTACCTATATTGGATTTCAAGAATGTTTTGAGCTGACACAGGGTGAGCCATAGTGTTTGTTAGAATTAGTTCAGACACTCTGCATCACAAATAACAGTATATGATATGATGAATGCCACCTGTCATGTTCTTTCATTTAATGCAACCCTGTTCAGAACTAAAAACAAAATCTTTGCTTAGGATGTCGTTAAAAACACCTGTGTTTTACTTTTCAAATCCCTCTGTCTCCTAGATTATTTTTATTGGTTTAACACTCTGACTCTTTCCAAATAATAAGCCAAATTGTTATGAAAATGGCTCTAGTGTTTATTTGCTATAAGAATGCAAACCCTGATAAATCACTTCAGATCAAGATATAAGTCTAAGTACAATGTTTAATGCCAAGGTTAAGTGAAAACTTTCTCATTTTGTACAACATTTAATATATTTACCCCCCCCATACATTTTACATGTAGTTATATGAAACTTATCTGCATATAGATCACACTTCCAACTACTGTTGAACATTAGATTTCAAGATGCAAGCATGTATATATTAATAAAACATGTATATGTACTGTTAATATAACCATAGAACCAGCTCAAAATGGTCGTATCCTGTTTAATGAGATACTGAGTTGTCTTCAGAGACAACAAACCAGTATTGCAAATCATGCAGCTGAAGCATGCGCAGAGAAGAGAATTTAATTTCTAGCTGCACCTGAAACCGAAGGATGGGGCCATAACCAGAACCCTTTTAGAAGCAATGGGTCCACTGTCCAGGAAGACCTTGTGTGATGCCCCATAAACAGCCAAGCTCTAAGGTCCTGCAATTGAAATTTGCCCCACTAGTGCTTTCACGTACCTGCTTTTCCTATACCCTTAAAAACCTGCCCTAAACCCTGGATTGGTGAGTTCAGGTTTTTGAGCATTAGCTTCCCTAGTCTCCTGGGTGGCGCTATTCATAATAAAATAGCCAGTCTTCCTCCACAGCCACTCTCAGTGTTTTTAATGTTTAGCTCTGCTAGCTCTGGGTGGACACGTTCTTTCTGTTCCGTAACATTAAGATCCTAGAAAAGATTTGTTCATCTTTACTTGATGGATGCAGCCCCTTTGTAATGATACATATAACTGATGCCTTGAAAATTATTCGTTTAAATATAAATCTAAATTGAGGATTTATTTTCGCTCCTCTATTTTTAATCTATTTTTTTCTCTACTAATGCTTCAGTGCCCAGGAATTCTCTCCTGGATGGGACACCAACGTTAAGCTTTTCATTGAAATTTGCCTAGCTAGAAAAAAATATGCCAGCTTAAGTGGAAAGGACAGGCGTCCTTCTGAATAGATAATTGAGCCTGACTGATGTTAGTTAGCCCCTTTCCCATCTTTATTAATCATCATGAAGATTTTAATTATTTTTGGTATATGATTTTTAGTAAAGTGGGTTACAACTACAGAAAAATACTTTTGAAAATAACATTCTTAATATTGTCATGTATTTAATATTTATGATATCAAAAATAAAATATAACTTTTTTAAAGTGATAAATCACTTAACACTGACAAATCAATGTAGAATGCCCTATACAATATTGAAGAAGTTATTTAATTTTGCCCAGTTTAACTTGTGATTTATAATATATGTACTCAGAAAAAATTTTACTTACAACATAGTCTACTTATGCCTTATTTTAAAAACTTTAAATATCTCATGAAAAAGGAAAACTTATGAAAAAATATATTTTTTGTTTGAGGGATAATGTCAATTATTAAAAAAACAACTTCGGTCATGACAAATCTATATTTTACTGAATGGTGATCATGTTTTTAATGTTCTTATAGCTTAATTTTATTAGTAGTCATATTCCTATAAATACATTTGGTTCCAAACATAATGAAAAAACATAGATATATTTTAGAACAAAATACCAAATTAAAATTTAGAGTTCTTATTATGCCAAGCATTTTAAATAAAATGAAAAATATAAAAAGTCACTGTTTCTATATACAAAAGAATGAGCAGCCAATGAAAAAAGGAAATGAAGAGCTGCAGAAGAGAGAATAATCAAAATGCAAAGTGATTTTTTAAAAACTTTCTTTAGATATATTTTCAACCCTCTGTTTAAAATCATTGTTTTTCAAAACCAAAATTACAACTGATGCGTTTAAAAGATAAAAGCATTTGCATTACTTCAGTATTTACTTTCTTAAATGTGTGGTCATAAAAAAAACAAAATCAAAGTATGACAAAAAACATCAAATGTCTTTTTTTTTACTAAAACCAGTCTTTAAGATAGAATTTTTATCTACTGTATTCACCTATTATAGCACACAATGCTATATTCTACCAGGACATAAATTTTTCTCTGAGACAAGGAGGCATTATGGTTTGATAGACACATTTATTTGCTTATGATAAAACAAAACAAAACTGTTATTTGAACATTGTAATTGCAAAATTTGACCAGGTTGGTCAAGAAAAATTGCTAAATAAAAATAGTATAACAAAAATTCTTAATAAATCATTTGTCCAAACTCTATTGTTCAGATAATAAAATTGAGGTTTAGGCCAATGGTAGAACCAGAAATAAAATCAAATTCACTTCATTTTCTTTCACAATTTCTTATTCTAAACTGAGAAACAGATATTCATTTCTGAAGTCTCTGTATCTACTACTTAGGCAATGCATGTTCATCTCTCCTCAAACACTTAGGCCACCTTTAGACTACTAAGGGCACCTCATACAAATCATGTTGCTGTAGCTCTAGCTATTGAAGTTAGAATATTAATTTTTATCATTATGTTTCCACACTTTACTTAATCAATATTATTGAACACGGCATTTCCAGACAATTTCAAAAGAGCAAATATGTAAACGAAATGCACAAATAAATTCACAAAGCAACCTGCTGTCACATCAAAACTCTATATTTTAGATCTATAATTTGCATGGTGATTATTTAAACTGAAAACTTCAAAGAAACTGTATTGCAATGAGAAAGTGATCTTCATTGTTTTAAAAACTTTTAGGCTGTGTACATTTATTGATTTGCATACACTGACACATCTCTGCATGCCATGGATAAATTCAACTTGATCTTGCTGTGTGATTTTTTTTTATGTGAATTCAGTTTGCTGGTATTTTGTTGAGAATATTTTGCATCTATATTCATCAGAGATAGTTTTTCCCCTGAAAGCTTTATTAAAAATTGACACACAGTAAACCACACATATTGAAAGTATACATTTTAATAATTTTGACATCTATACATTCATGAAACCATCACCACAATGAAGATAATAAATATTGTCCTTATGCCACTTTGTAATTTCTTCCTCCTGTGCCTCACCACACATCCTTTTCCTCGGGTAGCTTTTGGTCTACTTTCTGCCACTATGGATTAGTTTGCATATTTAGTGTATATAGATAAAACCATATGATATGTAATCTTTCATGTCTAGCTTCTTTCCCTCATCATAATTATTATAAAATTTGTCCATGTTGTTGTGTATGTCAAAATAAATATGCATAAATCATATTGATTTAGTCCATTTCATTGCTGAGTAGTATTTCATCATATGCATATACCACCCATTTCTCTTTCTCCATTCCCCTTTTGAATAACATTTACATTGTATCCATTTGGGGTCTGTTACAAACAAAAGATATCTGTGTACAAACCTTTGATTGGACAAACGCTACTATTTATCTTGAGTAAATGCCTAGAAATGGAATGGTTGTGTCATAATTTTATTTATTCTGTCTTATTTTAGATTTTAAATTAACTTTTTATTTTAAAATAGTTTGTATGTTTACTGAATCATTGTGAAGATAGTACTGAGGAATATTCCCAATGCCCAATTGTCCCTATTTTAACATTCTACATTAGTATTTTGTTTGTTACAATTAATGAAGCGATATTGATACATTATTATTAACAAAATTTCATACTTTATTACTTCCTAAGATTTTGCCTAATGTCCATTATGTGGTCTAAGACCCTATCAAAGATACCAAAGAACATCTGTTATCATGTCTCCTTAGACTGCTCTTGACTGTGATAGTTTCTTAGATTCTCCATGTTTCTGATGACTGTAATAATTTTGGGGAGTACTGCAAGGTATTTTTTAGAATCTCCCTAAATTGGGAATTTTATGATTTTTATTTTTTATGGTTAGACTGAGGTTATTGGTTTTACAGAGAAAGAAAACAGGTAAATTTCCATTCTCATAACATAATAGTAAGTGTATGTACTATCAATATTACTTATCACTGGTGAAATTAAGATTGATTATCTGGCTGAAATAGTCTTTTCTGGGTTTCCCCACTATAAAATTACTCTTTTTTAATGCTTTCCATACTGTATGATTTGAAAGGAAGTCACTATACACAGCCCACACTTAAGGAGTAGGAAATTATGCTCCATTTCCTTGAGGACAGAGTGTCTACATAAATTATTTGGACTCCTGAATAGGACATTTGTCTGTTTTCCCCTTTAATTAATATAGTCTGTTATTTATATCAATATGATTTATGCATGTTCATTTTACACTTTGGGTTATAATCCAATACTACTTAATTTTTGCTTTAATTGATCCAGCTTTGCCTCATTGGGAGCTCTGTGAGTTGGCTCTAGTTCTCTTTTCCTATCCAGTTTTCAATTCAAGATGATGCTATATAAAACAAATAGTCATTCCAATGATGTATGATTTTCATAGCCTTCCCTGTACTATGCATTGCATTTAATCATATGACCATTATAGAAAGCATATGATGTAGAGATATTACTAAACATAAGCTCTCTCCACAGGCTACCTCTGTCTTTACCCTACAACAATCTTGAAGTACAAATTTAGTGCTATAATAGTACCTCAAAAAAAGAATAAAGAAAAAAAAATACAATTGTGAAACATCGGCAAAAAATTGTAAGTTTCTCAGTGATTACCTTTATAAGGTATATAGAGGACAGATATTTTGTCATACTGTACATAGCATTTTAGGAAAAGAAAAGAAAAACTCATCATTTTCGTTCTCTACTGGCAGTGCTCCATAAGCCTCAGTGTCCGGATTTGTTCTTTTTTTTTTTTTTTTTTTTAACTCTTCCACAGTGTGTCTAAGTCTCAACTCCAACCAGTCTGTTCTTCTGAGATCTTTCCTGCAAGTCTATCTTTTGGTGTAAGTAACCACTGCTTTCCCTGGGTGTAGTGAAGTCTGAATACTATCACTAAAGCAAGAGTTACTTTTTTAAGACCAAAAACTTCTCTGTGTAACCGAGGTCAAGATGGGAACTAATGGAGGTTAGTAGCAAGACTAGGTTGAAGCAAGGGCCCAATGGGATTGTGGCCACATTCTGTTGTGATTTCCCCAGAAAGCTTATATTAATCTCCTGTCCATGAAGTAATGACTATTATTTTAAGAAGGGCCAGGTAGAAGCACCTGAAACTGTCTCTCATCCCCTGCCAAAACAGTAGACCTGAAGAAATATATAATCCCGTACAGAATTGCAGATATTACATATAAGGTTAGAAAAGTACAGAGGTGGAGATTAACAACCCAATCTCACCAGGCTACCTTAATGAGTTGTTAAAATAGTTAGATTGGAGTGGAATCAGTAAGATGATAGAGTAAGTGATACCAGTTCGTCCTCATATTAAAAAAAAAAAAAAATTGGGTAACTATCTATGAAAGAAAATTGGGAAGGCTCAAAAGTCCAGAGAAAAACCAATAGTGACATTGTGCAACAAAAATGGAGAATAATCATACAGAATCACTAGGGAGGCTGGCTTAGCAGAGATGTCCAGAGAGAGTTAAGAACAAAAGAAGGGTGAGGGCTATCAGTCCTGGTCATGCAATGGGTTCTCTCCCAGTGGCCTGCTGCTGAGAACCTCGAGAATCTCCATCACATAGCAAGAGAGGAAAAAAAAAACTTACCTCATGCAAGGGAACCCCCATTAAATTATCAGCAGATTAAGCAGAAACCATGCAGACCAAAAAAGAGAGGAATGATATATTCTTAGGGCTGAAAGAAAAAAACAAAACAAAACAAACAAAACAAAAACAAAAATTATTTCCAAAAAAGAATACATTATCTGGCTGAACTGACCTTCAGAAATAAAAAAGGGGTAAAGAATTTTTAAAACAAACAAAAGCTGAGGGTATTATCACCATTACACCTGCCTTATAAGAAATGCTAGAGTTCTTAATGTTAAAATAAAAGGAAGTTAATTCGTGACAGAGATATATGAAAATATAAAACTCACTGTTAAAGGTAGAAATGTAGTTAAAGTGAATATATTCTAATATTGTAATATGGTGGTATGTAAATCACTTAAATATACTATAAAAGTTAAAAAAGTATTAAAAATAACTAGCTACACTAATTTCTTAATGTGTACACAATATAAACATATGTAAATTGTGATACCAAAAAACATAAATTGTAAGAAGGAGATAAAAAAGGGTGAAGTTTTTGTATGCAATTGAGGCTAAAGTGTTATCAGTGTAAAAAAGACTGTTGTATTTCTAAGAATTTTTTTTGTAAGTCTTATGGTAACTATAAAAAAACTTATAGTAGATATATAAGATAAAGATAAGGAAATGAAAGCATACCATCATGGAAAATCATCAGTTAACAAAGGAAGACAGCAAGAGAGAAAGAAAGAAAGAAGGAAGGAACTATAAAATAGACATAAAAGAATAAGATGGCATTAGTAATCTTACTTAACAATAAATACTCTAAAAGTAAGATAATTAGATTCTCCAATCAAAATACATGGAGTAACTGGATGGAAAAAAAAAGCAAAACCTAACTATATGTTGCCTATAAAAGACTCACTTCAGCTTTAAGAACAAACATAAGTTTAACATGATGAAACAGAAAAAGATGTCCCATGCAAATGATATCAAAAGAGAGTAGAGAGAGCTATACTTATATGAGAAAAAATATGTATACTTTAACTCAAAAACTATAACAAAAGAGAAAAACAGATATTATGTAATGATAAAGGGTCAATTCCTCAAGAAGATAAACCAACAATAAATATATATGCATCCAACATCAGAGCATCTAATATTTATTAAGTAAACACAAAAGGAGAACTAGACTATCATACAATAATAGTAGGAGACTTTAATATCCTGGTTTAAAGAGTGAATAAATCATCCAGAGAAATTCAATAAGGAAATGTTGGACATCAACTGTACTTTAAATGAATGAACTTAACAGACATACCCATAACATTTCATTCAACAGCAGCAGCAGAACACATATTTTCAAGCACGTAGAATATTCTCCAGGAGAGATCATATGACTGCTCACAAAACAAGTCTTAGAAAATTTAAGAAGACTAAAAACCAGGTATCTTTCCTGACAAAATGATATGAATCTAGAAATTAACAACAAAAGAAAAACTAAGAAAAAACCCAAAACAAAATTGTATAAATTAAACATCACACTATTGAGCTACCAATGGCTCAAAAAACACATGAGGCAGGAAATCAAAAAAAGTATGTGTGTGTGTATGTGTGTGTGTGTTTAAAGAAATAAAGATGGAAATACACCATGCTAAAATTTATGGATACATCAAAAGCAATTCTAAGAGGGAATTTTATAGTGATGAACACCCACAGTAAGAAAAAAATGAAGATCTCAATTAAACCTATCTTTACATGTCAAAGAACTAGGAAAAAACAATGTGAGCCCAAAGTTAGCAAAAGAAATGAAGTAAAAAAGGTCAGAGTAGAAATAAGTAAATAGAGACAAGAAGAATAACAGAGATAAAAAATGAGCTGAGTTTTTAAAAAGATAAACAAAACAAACCACTGTTAGCTAGACTAACCAAGGAAAGAAGAGAGAGGACTCAAATAAAATTATAAACGAAAGTGGAGACATTACAACTCATATCACAGAAATATAAAAATTATAAGAAACTGTTATACACCAAAAAAGTGACAACATAAAATAAATGAATAAATAATTAGAAACATACTAAGGCTGAATAATGCAGAAATAGAAAATCTGAACTGACCAATAGCAAGGGGATCAAATCAGTAATCAAAAAATCCAAACAAAGAAAAGCCCAGAATCAGATGGCTTCATAGGTGAATTCTGCCAAAAATTTAAAAAAATTAATACTGAATCTTTCTCAAAATCTTCCAAAATATGAAGAATTAAACATTCCCACAGATCAGATAATTAACAAGGCCAGGATTATCGTGAAGCCAAAGCCAGATAAAACTGTATAAAAAAAGAAAACTAAAGGCTAAGATCCCTAATAAACATAGAGGCAAAAATTCTCAACAAAATATTGGTAAACCAAATTCAACAGGACATTTAAGGGTTTATACACTATGATAAAATGGAATTTATCCCAGCATGCAAAAACAGTTCAACATATGCAAATCAATACGTGTGATACACCACATTAAAAAAAAAAACAACTGAAGGATAAAAACCATAGTCACTTCAATGGACGCAGAAAAGTATTTGATAAAACGCAACATCGTTTTGTTTAAAATGGTCAACAAATTGGATATAGAAGGAATATACTTTGACTTAATAATGGTCATATATGACAAGCCCACAACTAATATAAAACTCAGAAGTTAAACTAAAAGCTTTTCTTCTAACATCAGGACTAAGGCATCGATGCCTTCCTTATCATAGAACTTGACAAGTGTGCCCATTATCACCACTCCTATTCAACATAGTACTGCAAACAACATTCAGAGAAAATATACAAGAAAAATAAAGAAAAATATTCATATCAGAAAAAAGTAAAATTGTTTGTTTGCAGGTGACATGATCTTATATGTAGGAAAATCTGAAAGCTCCATGAAAGACTATTAGAACTAATCAACAAAATCAGTAAAGGTTCAGGGTACTATAACAGCATATAAAAATTAATTGCATTTCTATATGCTAACAGCAAATTATCTGAAAGAGAAAAAAATCAATTTGTAATAGCATCAAAAAGGAAAAAGTACTTAGTAATAAATTTAACTATGGATGTGAAAGACTTCTACTTTAAAAACAATAACATCGATGAAAGAAATTAAAGACAACAGAAACAAATAAGAAAATATCCCATGTTCATGGAATGGAAAATTTAATATAGTTGAAATGTCCATACTACCCAGAATGATATGCTGATTTATTGTAATCTCTATCAAAATTCCAACATTTTTAACAAAAATAGAAAAATAATAATAAAACTCATATGAAAATATAAAAGACCCCAAAGAGCCAAAATAATCTTGAGGAAGAACAAAGCTGTACATTTCTTGATTCCAAAATATATTACAAAATATTAGTAATTAAAATGGTATGGTCATACCATAAGTATGGACATAGAGGTCGATAGAACAAAATAAAGAGCCCAGAAATAAATCCATGCATATATGGGTAACTGATTTTTGACAAGGGTGCCAAGAACACACAATACATAAACAATAGTGTAGGGAAGAAAAAAATAATTGCCCTTTTACCATTCTGAGTTATTGGCTGAAACCTCATGTAATAAAATACAGATTAACAAGAGTAAAACAAACAAAAATGTATACATGAGAAATACTCAGAGAAAAATAACTCCCTGATGTGGCTTAGAATTCAGTCTTAAATACCATCTTCATCAAAATACAAAGAAAATAAAGATGTGAGGGTGGCCTGTCATAGAGAGTTTATCAGAAAAAGCGTGGTAAACTAGGGTAAGATTTATTATGTAGACTTGGGTTATTGCCTTCTCCATTGGTAATATTCTTTTGTGATTTAGTGTCATCCTCTTCCTGGTACACAGAGGAAGACACTCTTACAGATGAAGATATCCATTATAAATGCGAATTTCCCTTTCAAAACTAACTTCTACTCAGTTTTCAGAGCTTTGCCTGTGTTTACTGTTTCTCAAAATAATCTCTACACTAAAAAGACATAGTTTGAGAAAGGATATTCTGCTTCCCTTCAATAATCTCTTCAACAAATGGTGTGAAGAAAATGTTATATCCACATGTAAAATAATAAATTTGAGCCCATATCTTACATTAAAACAAAATCAACGCTAAAGCTATTAAAAATCTTAAACATAAGACCTGAAACTGTAAAAAAAAAACATAAAGGAAATGCTTCATGATGGCCTTGGCAGTGATTGCATGGCTATGACACCAATACCACAGGCAACAAAAACAAACATAGACAAGTGAGACTACCTCAAACTAAAAAGCTTCTGCATTCCAAAGGAAATAATAAAAAGAATGAAAAGGCAACCTATGGAAAGAGAGAAAATCTTTATAAATAATATATCAGATAAGGAATCAATTTCTAAAATATATACTACTCCTGCAACTCAACAGCCAAAACAAAAACAAAAACAAAAGCAGAAAACCACACAGACTTGAGTAGATATTTTTCAAAAGAAAATATACAGATGGCTAACAAGTATGTGACAAGATGTGACAAGATGCTTAACATCACTAATTATAAGGGAAATGCAAATCAAAATCCCAATGATATATCATCTCACATATTTTAGGATGGCTATTATAAAAAAAAGATAAGTTAGGTGAAGATGTGCAGTAATTGGTTGGAACCATTGTGCACTGTTGGTGGCAATGCAAAATGGTGTGACAACTATGTATGGAGCTTTTTCAAAAATTAAATAGAGATCTACCATATGAGCAAGTAATCTCATTTCTGGTTATTTATCCAAAATAATTAAAATCAAGATCTCAAAAACATATTAACACCCCAATGGTCACTGCAGCACTGTTCACCATAGCCAAGATGTGGAAACGACCCAAATATCTATTGATGGATAAATGGATTTAAAGAAGGTGATATAGTCATACAATAGAATATTATTCAGCCTAGAAAAATAAGAAAATCCTGAAATATTGGATAATACGGATAAAACTTGAAGACATTAAGTGAAATAAGCCAGTCAGAGAAAGACATACTTCATGATTCCACTTATATGAGGCATACAAAATAGTAAAACTTATAAATACAGAGAACAAATTGATGGTTGCCAGATGGCAGTGGGCTTGGAGGACTGAAAAAGGTGAGAGGATTAAGAAGTACAAATTGGTAATTACAAAATAGTCATGGGGATGAAAAGTTCAGCATAGGGAATAGTACTGGAATAACTATGTATGGTGCCAGGTGGGTACTAGACTTATTAAGAGGATCGCTTCGTAAGTTATATAAATGTCTAACCTCTATGCTGTACACCTGAAAATAATATAGTATTGAATGTCAACTGTAATTGAAAAGTAAAAATTTTTAAAAATATATTCAAACTCAGAAGCGGAGAGTAGATTGTGTTTAACAAGGGCTAGAGGAACAGGGGGAAATGGGAAATTGCTAATCAATGGGCATAACTTTTTAATAATGCAAGATAAATACATTCTAGAGTTGTGTTGTACAACATTTTACCTATAGTTAATAATACTGTGTTATGCATTTAAATTTTGTTAAGAGGGTAGATCTTGTGTTGAGCGTTCTTATTACAATAAAAAAAAATTAAACTAAAACAAGCAAATAAAACAAAGTAAAACAATATTAAAATAGACCCCTTCTATCTAGGAGTAATGATGAACATCATTAAGAACAGAAATATATTTTAGATACATATTTGTCTTCCCATCCTGGAACACAACTGGCAGCACAAATATTAATGGTTTATAAAAGATGTTATCAAGCACCACAGTATCCTACACACCATCATCTTTTACAAGGGATTTCACGGTATTGTAAAAGAAATGCAGCAATAACTTCAAACATAATATATTTTACTGGCAGTAGCATGTGTCCTACATCCTCAAAGTATCACTTGATAGAAAGATGGAAGAGACTTTTGAAGTCTTACATATGGTAAAACCTAGAAGATAACACTTTCTGTTGTCCAAATGGATGAAGTGGCTACAACAAGAATAACAAGAATGCAATGACTGGGAATAAAAAGATGAAGGTAGTATTAGGTCCTCATTATTTGACCAAATTGACTTAAGTGTTTCTTTTTTCACTTCCCTATCCAGTGACCTTCACATTACAATAATTTTGATTTCACTAAGTTTGGAGGCCTCAATGCCCAAATGAAGAAACATTTCATCAGGAAACACAATACTGTATTTATTATTTTGGAAGCTGAGTTAGTCCCTTGGCAATTTTAGTCTCCTTATGCTTTCATCTCAAAAGGAAGGGAAGGGAAATAAAGGATAGGACTGATTTTTTAAAATCACTTTAGTCCTCATGACCAGCAATTGAAGCAGGAATTATGACAAGACAATTGTTATGTATTTGCCTTCTATCCCCCATTTTTGCATTCTATGCTATGTGGAAAGCATTAGGGATAGCTAATATTTTAGCTTTAATATAAAAATATAAATGGATTGATATCACCAAGCAATGATAATGTAGTTGATGAGATTTGTGTGTCTCCTTTGCAGTGGACATAAATGTTTCAAATGGGCAAAGAACAAAAGTGCACACTGAGAGCTAAAAATGATTACTTTGCTGGATATTCTCTATTTTCTCTCTTAGACACATTCTACAAAATGTTTCATTCTTGTTCTCCAGGAGCCTGGCATACATGAACTATCTAGCTCTCTGTCTTCTAGTTGGATTCCAACAATGGGATACACTTGAAGGAAAATGAGACTGAACTATATACATCCTCACGTTCCCCATGCCAGGCTCCAATTGGCAGCAAGTTGCTTTCCTCAGCCAATACGTGTAGCTCCTACTGAGTGACTTCTCTAGCTACAGATCTCTCTCTGGCTTCTGGGAAATTCCCCCTTATCTTGAACTTTCAGGTAATGGCTTCCTGGCATTTATGTTGCCAGGGTGCTTCATTATCTCTTGTTGGTTTCTCCTAAGCTTTAGTTTAACTTCGTAAATTTAACCTTCATTAAACTCTCCTCAATTTCCCTATTCCTTATGTAGTATTACTTCACTAGTAAATAATAAAATTTATATAGTCAATATCTTAATATCCAGATTTTAGTTTATTTCTATACAGTATCATCTTTTAGCAGGAACTGATTTAATTTTACAGTTTACTGCTGTAATAATATTGGAATAAATGTCATTTTATGTAAATACATATGCATAGTTCTAATTATTTCTTCAGGAAAACAAAAAGACCTGGTTATGCAATTACTGGATTAAATTCTATGGACAATAAGATCGCAAATGCAGAGTTCTAAACTGCCAAAATTTTACTACCAAATCATTTTGTGAAAGTATCTCATTTCTGCATCAAACAGGGGAGTCATTAAGGTTGAGTAAAGGTAAAAAATATTATATTGCTGTTCTGATTTACACTCATGTAATTAAAAGCGAGGAAATGTTTACATTTCTTGAAAACTTATATATCTCCTTTTGTGTATGTCTTTTTCCTAAATACAGGCATACCTCAGAGATATTGCAGGTTTCATTCCAGACCACCATCAATATAAAGCAAATATTGCAATAAAACAACTCATAGTCTTTTTGCTGGTGGAGTCTTACCTTCAATTTGTAAAATAAAAGGCAACACCTGTAAAGTATAATAAAATAAAGCACAAGAAAAAAAGAAAAAGAGGTATGCCAGTAGCTTTTAGATGCCGGAATTTAAAATTCAAGTGTTTCATTCAAGGTGTTTGAAAATTAGGAATGGCCTTACTCTTAAGACTAGTGTAGCATCCTACATATGCTAATTTCAGAGCTACTGGAAAATCTAACTGCCATAAAACTGATACACAACTGCTGTGGTGGACAGAATTCTAAGACTATCTCCCAAGATTTACAGACCCAGGTGTACACGCACCTCTGCCAATGATTCAAACATGAATGCCCATACTACTGTGAAGGGATTTAGCAATTAGGGTTTCAAATCAGCTTACCTTAAGAAGATTATGCAAGTGGACCCGACCCCATTACATGAGCACCTCAAAAGCAGTGAATTTCTTTTGTTGGGCTACAAAAGAGGAAATTAGACATATCAAGCATGAAACGAATTCAATGTGCCATTGTTCACTTGAAAATAGAGGGGCCATGTGGAAAGGAATGTGGGTGGCTTTTAAGAACTAAGAGTGGACCCCGGCATATAGACAGCAGGAAAGAGGAACCTCAGTTCTAAACTACAAGGAGATGGATTCTGCTGACAAAAAATGAGCTTGAAAGCATATTTTTCTTCAGAGCCTCCACATGAAAACTCTGCTTGGCTGATGCCTGGATGAGAAGTCTGGCTCCAGGCCAAAATCCTGTGTGATCTTTTAGATCTGATCGTAGGCAATGACAAAGACTTCACTGGAAGGTCTCAAGGGGCAAAGAGCTGTGCAGTAAATTGACAGCATTTAATGTTGTCAACAGGTTCTTGGACACTGCAACTTTAAGCAAAAGGACTTATAACAAAACCAATTTTCCCATAGGCTAATTGATATAAATAAGAGTTAAGTTCCTACGGCATACTTCTGGTCACAAAAACATCACCAACTCCTAAATAAAAACCCAAAACATTTCTAATATTAAACACTGAAATAAACGTGAGCTATTCATACATTTAAGAGAGACGAATGAAAGCAAAGATTATTTTCCAATCCACTGATTCCAGTTCATGGTCATGAGTAGCTGAAGCCTATCCCAGCCACTCAGGCCACAAAGCAGGAACCATCCCTGGACAGAATGTCCTTCCATTGCAGAGCACACTCAGACACACACTCCCACTCACTCAGACTAGAACAATTTAGACATGACAATTCTCCTCAGGTGCACAGCTTTATGAAGTAGGAGGAAACGGGGATAGAAAACATTACCTGAACACCTGCTGTGCGCCCCAACCCAGACTTGGTACACGAGCCAGTGCATTACAGTCTCCAGAGGAAGTTGCAGTCAAGGGCTGAGGGTTCCTCAGCTGGCCATGCGTATATATATTTAATCTCTGCATTCTCAGTCCAGATACCTCCATTCAGAAGTCTCCTTGTTGGCAGC
This sequence comes from Eonycteris spelaea, assembly GCA_003508835.1. Classification (NCBI taxonomy): domain Eukaryota; kingdom Metazoa; phylum Chordata; class Mammalia; order Chiroptera; family Pteropodidae; genus Eonycteris; species Eonycteris spelaea. The sequence continues at coordinate 43,127 of PUFA01000651.1, read as the reverse complement.
AACCTCAGCTGAGTACTACTTTTTATGCACCTTTAGCGAGAATTCCTTATCAGGGGGCCTTGAACAATCTGATTCAGTACTTTTCCACTCCTAGTCTTTTGCCCGTCTTCCTCTTTTTCCCCCCGAGACCACGAAATGGAAGGAGCCTTTTGTCCAGGGACTTTCATCTGTGAGACCATTTTCCCTACTATGCTGGATGTCACCTGACCCTCACCTAGTACAGACCTACATAGCTATGAGATAATAAATGTTAAGCCAGTGAGTTTTTAGTAATTTTTATAAAGCAATAAAAAAACCAATACAACTACTGTTTGAATAATAATAGTAACATCAAGACTGTTGTGAGATATTATATACGTAAAGTTTCTTGTACAGAGAAAATATTCAAAAAGTATTAACTCACTTCCCACTTCTTTATCTGAAATCATAGCAAACAGCTGAGTATATGGTGAAATTCAAAGCCCCCTCCAAAATATTGTGCCCCTTTATCTTCCTTACACTTCACTCTTGAATATAAGTACTGAAAATTCAGGTGAATTTATTTTTTTCCTAATGTGAAAAGGTCAAATTATCATATGTGACTTCTAGGTTCTAAGTATTCTCGGGGTTTGTTTTGGTGCTAATGGCAAATAACAAGTCAGATCAATAACGTAGTTGCTGAAGATGAATTTGGAGAGGAAATTTATGAGGCTGAGGTAAAGATAGAGAGGCCTTGCAAAGCTTCATCAGAGATGATATCGGTGGAAGTGGTGGAGTAAGGAATTTCAAAACTCTGCCCTTCTGTTAGGTAGTTAGTCAGGCATGAATGACAGGAGCCAAGGTCCAGCTCTGTAATATTAGAAACTTCCCTTGAAGACCTTCCTTAAGCACCTCCCAGAAATACTTTCCTTTTAGGGTTATAAATTACCCCAAATCCTAGAGCACCAAGGCCATAAAAGCTGCTGGCCAAACCAGCTACAAATGCATGTGCAGAAAGTACTGCCCATAACTTCAGCCTCATTATACCTTCATCATAATATCATGGCTATGCCTAGAAGTTCATGAATCTAATTGCAACAGACTGAATTCTAGGTAAGCATATGCACCGTAGGCATAATTATAGAGAAGCCAACTGTCAATGTGATGTCATATATAGATCATCTAGGACCTTCTATCACAGCCCAAATGTAAACAGACCTTCCCGTTTCTGCATTGTTACAGCCTTCTTGGTTGGAAATCCACTTCTCTCTTTGAGTTATACTATCTTATCTCTTCACCTCCTAAATTCCACAGGGTTGCAGCCTTCCTCAGCGTAGTCTATCTCCTTCTAAAATGTACTTTCAGTAAATCTTACTTTTTCTCAATCTCGCCGACCTGTAATTCTTTACTGCATCAGTGGGGAAGAACTGAGGAACAACACACAATGCCACCATCCACCGTGTTCCACTATCTACCTCCTCCTCCCCCACGTTGCTGGGGCGTCACTGGATGTCACATCACTCCACCAGTGACATTTCCATACAAGTAATAAAAAAAAAAAAAGGCAAAAAAACCCTTGTCAGAATCAATCTTTTCAGTCTCTGGAAGCTGACAGTTTGCAGCAACCAGGAGAATGCTTAATCAAGAAGAACTGACTTAATCTCAGTAAGACTACTGCCAAACTCAGAACCTCTTAGTGACAGAGTGGCCCCCTGGAAAGGCGTATCTTGAAAACATTCACTGTCAAGTGTGTTAGTCACTGCTGCCTGGGGCAATGGATAAAAGTTGGGGAAAACAATAGAGTAACCAAAAAACTTGGAAGGAAAGGCTTGAGTAATAAGGGCTTTGAAAAGCTCAGACATATTCCTAGGAATCTAGAAGGCCGCAGATTTGGCCAGGATTGTGCACAGCTCAGAAAAGACCTGAGAAGGTGTACCAAGCATAAAGAAATGAGGTCTTTTTAGATTTTACAAAATGGATTCCATGGATCCATGACAGTAATGTCAACTGGCACATAATGAGAATGCCCTTAAGGTGTAACCGAAATGCCCCAAACCACAGAAATGTCAGCCCTCCATCTACAGGAGCCAATAAGTATGAGGATCCTACCTTGTAAGTATTACGTAGCCAGTCATGTTGTGGCCGCCAGCCCCTGAAAGACACACGGACCACCAGAACTCAGTGAGTGAGTTATAGGAAACACCCTTTATTCAGCCAGCTGGGTCTGCCAAGGGTACGCAGACCCCAAATTAAACAGCCCGGAAATGTAGAGGTACAGAGTTTTTAAGCCCCAAACCCCATTCTTCATTCTGTCTAAACACAAAGAGTTATCTTTCTTCTATTCACTACCTGTCAACTCACAGGTCAGGTGTGTAAGCGGGGTTACGGAAGCAGAAAGCTTGTTTAGAATGTTATGTTCCTATGGGTAACAGCTTATGTTACCATGGACATAGCCATGTTCTCATGGACACAGCCAAGCAGTAATTTTCTTGCAAATAATAAATTTCTAGCAGTCATTTTTCAGCCATTATAGTCAGACATGAACAACAGGGGAACAAAGGAATAAAGGCCTAGCTCAGAGACTGCCCAAAGAACACCCCCATTGGTAGTTAAAGAATCCCTCCTGCATCCTGGGAAGTAAAGGACAGGAGAGCCATTAACCTATATCTAGTTTTATTCAGTCATAGACGCTTGCACAGAATGTATTACCCTAACCCGCCTACAATCTCAGACTCATTATATCATCATTATAATACCATGTTTACGCCAGAAGTTCATGAATCTAATTATAAGACTGAGTTCTGGGTAAGCACATGTGCACTAGGCAAAGTATTATACAAAAAACCAAGCGTCAATCAAAATGACCTCATATGCCAATCACTTAGGAATGCTTTTGTAACCACCCATCACAGCCCTAAAATAATGCAGATCTTCCCCTTCCACGGGGTTACAGCTCTCTTTCCTTGCTATATCCTCGCTTCTACGCGGTTATCCAGTTTAGGCATGACTCGTTTTCTACCTAAAAATGTGCCTTTAATAAATCTCACCTCTCATAATTGTCACTGATTACAAATTCATTTCTTCCTCAGCGATAAGAACCAAGACTTGCATGTTACCGGAACTCCAATCACTGTAACGGTAACATAAGGACTATATAAGCTGAACACCCCAGACAGGATGCTCAAGCCTGACCCAATGGCATCACGAACAGGTGTGCTAGAGTCGAAGACTCTGACCTTCTGATCTGTCGTAGCAACTGGCTTGGAACCGACACGTAGTCTTCTGAGCCTCCAGTAAATAGAGCTTGCTTTGGAGACACTAAGGACTTTCATCCCTTTGCTCCATCACATAAGCATCTGTACTTTCCCTCTCTGTGTGTTATGTGTTAACCTGCGTGAGTACCTAATTGGTTTATCTGAGAAGGTTCCACTCAAGAAACCTGGCATTGTGAAAAGACACAGATGCATTCAAGTGTTACCTCGGTAGCCGCTTTCCTTGTTTGCAACAGAAGGCCACAAACTCTTAGCTCTGATGGATATTCATGGTCTGTCTAAGCAGTACGTGAAGGCTACAGCAGTGTCATTAACTGTCTGGCTAAGTATTGAAGGTTTGCCCCAACAAACACACATAGCCTGATTGAAAAGACTGGGAGATTTTTTTGGTTTCACTTATTTATGAAAACCTCAATCAAATGATTAGCTGACCAAAAATCTAAGAACACGGACTTTAGTATCCACACATGCCAAATGATACAGACATTATAAAATTAGTTCATAAAATGACTAAACAAACAAGCCAAGTAACAAGAGCTACAAAAAGCAGCATAAATCCTGGGATGAGGGGAGAATCAAATTTCCAGGATTACCACATTACAATATACAGAATGTCCAGTTTTCATTAGAAAGTCAAAATATTCAAAGAAAAAAGAAAGTATAGCCCATACACAAGGAAAATAAAAAGCAATTAAGAGAAACTTCCCCAAGAAAGCCTTGGTATTGAACTTATTAGACAAAGGCTTTAAATCAGTAATTTTAAATGTGTTCTATGAGCTAAAATAAACTATTTCAAAGAGCTAAAGAAAATCATGGAATATTATCTTATTCAATAGAGAATATCAATCAATAAATGGAGAATATTAAGAAAGTATCAATAGACAAAACAATAAGTAGGAATTATAAATAGATACTGCAGAGGTATAAACATAATTTTCCTTTCACCTTCTAAGTTCTTTCTAGCTGGGCTAATAATCAAAATAACAGGCAGATTAAAAGGAGAAAACATCCAAAGTTTATTATACAAATATATATTTAGGAGTGTCATAATGAGACCCCAAAGGTGTACTGGGCAGCTGAGCTTTATATGCCATCTGGAGCTAAGGAAAAGAGATACAGAGGTCTGGAATTTAGAAGGGGAATTAGGCAATTCACAGGTAGCCAAGAAAGAGCAGAAGATTTCCTGCTTGGCAACCCAGTAACAATGGAACATAGGGGAGAAACCAGTATAACAGGTTTTCGTATGGGTCCCTCCTGTCCTCTGTACTTAATTCAAATTAAGCTAAGGTAAAAATACTAAAGTGAATATGCTAAGACTCCCTTCCTGAAGCAATTTTTTTTTCTTATCTAAATTACCTTAGGCAGGAAAGGGGGGCGGGGAGCGTCAAAGGCTCTTTTAGAGTCTTTTGTTTCTTAATAACCAGCTTGAAATCAGTATCCCAAAAGGTATATTTATGTGTGGCAAAATTTTGGTCCCCTTCAATATTATGGAATTAAAAATACCATAACTCGAAAATACTGTCAATTGCCATTCAATAGGGAAAGAATAATGTTTCAATAAATGGTGCTGGAACAAGTGTATATCCACAGTTGGAACTATATCTCAAACCATATACAAATATTAACTCAAAATAGATCAAAGACCTATAAATAATAGCCCAAACTATAAAACTCTTATAAGAAAATAAAGAAGTCTATCTCGTAACATGGATCAAGCAACAGTTTCTTAAAATTACACCAAAAACACAAGCAATAAACTAAAGAAAAATAAAGGTAAGTTAGAGTTCATCAAAATAAAAAACTTTTGTGCATCAAAAGACACTATCATGAAAGTAAAAAAGACTATAAATTAGAAGAAAATATTTTCAAATGATATATTTAATAAGAATCTAGTAACTGGAACACATAAAGAACTCTTCAAATTTAAAAATGAGCAAAGAAACTAAATAAGCATTTATTCAAAACAGATATGCAAGTGGACAAAAGCAAATAAAGAGGTGTTCAATAACATTAATCATTAGGGAAATGCAAATCAAAACCACAAAGAGATACTACTTCACACTCACTGGGATAAGTAGAATCAAAAAGCAGAAAATAGCAAGTGCTCAAAAGGATGTAGATAAAAATGCAGCTCTCATATATTGCTGTTGGAAAATGTAAAATGTAAAATGTAAAATGGTATAGCTGATATAGAAAACTATTTGTCTGTTATTCAAAAAATTAAACATAGAGGTATATGGCATAGCACTTCTACTCCTAAGTGAAGACCAAAGAGAATTAAGGATATATGTCCCCATAAATCATAAAAGGTACTGATGCACTGACACTTAATGCAACATTAATAAACCTTAAAAATTTAGGCTAGGGGTGGCTCCATAGTGTAGTGGTTAGCACGTCTGCTTTATATGCAGAAGGTCCTGGGTTTGCACCCCAGGTGCAGCCATAGACCATACCCAGGGATCGCCAGGTACCCCCACCCCAGTGCACCGGGGGTGCCAAGCCCGAGGGTTCCAGGCCTCAGGTGCTTGCCACAAGCGTGTGGGAGATCCAGGTCTTAAGGGGAAAGGGCAACATCCATAGGTCAGGGGTGGAAGGAGAAGGACGAATTAAAAAGGGGGAAAAAATTAAGCTAAGTTAAAGTAGTCAGATTAAAAAGGCAACATGTTGCTTGATGGCATTTTCCAGAACAGCAAAAGCCATAGAAGCAGAAAGTTGATTAGCGGTGCCCAAGGTCTGGGGGTGGTGCAAGAGCTGAGGGCAATTAGGAGTGAATGCATTAAAAACAAACAAACAAACAAACAAACAAACAAACAAAAAAAACCCAGCATTTATTTTGGGAGTAATGGAAATGTTCTGGTGATAGTGGTGATGATTGCACAACATTGTAAAAGGATGTACTAAAAAAACACTGGATTTTATGCTTAAAAATGATTAAAATGGTGAATTTTATTTTATGTAACTTTTCATTAAATTGAAAAAACTTAACCAGAAAAGCAGAACCCACTATATCATTCATGGGGTAGTTTATCTTTAAACCTTCCACATTGGCATCAAATTATTAATTATTAAAAGAGCTTGTAATTTCAATATATATTTATACGCATATATATATTTGGTAATATCTATCTATAGCTATCTATCTAAAATTTATATATAGCTGATTCTTTTGGGGGGAAAAAAAGCACTGCCAGCACCTTGAATAATAAAATTTAAGATGCTAACATGAGTTTCTAAAGAAAATGTTTCTTTAATCTTAAATGAAGCTTACCATTTTATAATGTAAAAAAAATAACATCTCAGAAATTTTAAAAACAACAGACTGTGCCCATCCATTAAATACTTCAAATATAATGAGTAAAACATTACTTATGACAAATTTGCATGTGCTCCTACAGAAATCAGGAATTTGAATGGTATTTAGTTTTCAAGCTTTTTAGAACTAATTGATTAAATGTGAAATCTATAAACTACCATAAAATTTTATAAAGAAAATATAAATATTTAACTCTCTGTGTTCTTTTTTCTTTGTGTTTACATGTGTGTATGTGTGTTGTATGTGTATTACGGGTCTTTCCTGTGTTAATGCTTTCACACGCAATTATAATTCAAATGAAGCAAAGATGATTTGTCTCATGTGTTTTATTATACATTATATATTGTTTTAAATATATACTCTAGCTTCTACATTTAATTTCCTCAACTTTAATTTCTTTTTCCTAGCAAGATACACAGAATGCTTTAAATTTTCAGCATTTTTAATAATATTGTACTTAAAACTGATGACAATCTGTTACTTCTCCATTTAATCATAATGTACAGTCAAAACATATGAAGAGCTTATAAAATTTAGCACGAATTATAGTTTTCTACTAAAAGTTACAGAAATTCCCTGAATTATAAAGTCCTACCATGTTTAAAGTGGGAAAGGATCATAAATATCATGTGTCGATTTAAACTTTCTCATTCTACAGATGAGAAAACAAGGAGTAAAAGAGCCAATGTCATCTGACTTCCTAAGACTCTTTTTAACTATTTCATAAGGTTCTTTTCAAACTTTCCACAAAAATTTCTACAGATACCATTTGCCAATAAGAGTCTCACAACTCTTATGTTTAGGAAGTTATAAGAAGTAAGTAAGGCACTGTTAAAAGAACATAATCTTGATCAAGCCAGACCTAGGTTATGTTCTTGCTCAGGCATTTATTAACTGTGTGTCTTTGGGCAATTTCTAGGAACTTTTAGAATTCCACTTTTCTCATTTCTAAACTGAAAGAGAGATAATTTTTTCTGTGATTATTTTGGAGATTATGGTAGATAATGTAGGTAAAGCACCTTGCACTTATCATTTGGTGGGAGCTAACATTTCATAATTTTCCCTATTACTAGTCCATTCATAATTGTTTTGATCCACTGATATAGAGAAGAAATTTTGCCTCAAGGTTCATAGCTTAGGTCTTTGTTTAGGGTAGCTTTAACCTTAGAATATTAACATTGTACTAATGGACTATCTTTCATAAGAAGAATCAATTTTTATTAAGTCTGGCACTAAATTTCTGACAGGTGTTTCTCATGTCTCCATCATTGATTGCATTAGTTTATCAGATATAGCTGACACATAAGTCCCCTTTAAGCAAAAAAAAAAGGTCATCCACATTCAAGTTACATCCTTAAAGTTTAGAAGTTAAACAATTTAAGGCTATCTGTAAACCTCTTCTTGCAACTGGCCTAAAAGTTTTGGATCTAGAGTTTTACCATTAAGTTTATATGCTTACTCTCAAAAAGAACCAAGTTAAGGTGCATATGCTATTTTGAAGCAGTTCAGCCATTATTTTGAATGAATCTCTTGTTAATTAAGTGACACATTTTTCTCTTAGGGGATAGATACCTACAATATGAAAGAGTTGTGGATATAACTGGAATCAGGTTTAAGAAGAAGGTAGGAAATTAAATAGTGCCAAATTTAAAAATTTTGGTTACTACCAGGGTGAAGGTGCACCGGATTGAATTAACAGAGAGAGGAAATATGAGTCAAAATACAACTACAAACATTTTTACAAATTACTGATCTATGTCACAACTTCTTACCTCACCAAAGTTTTCTGTGCCCCCTAAAATACCTACCTTGAAAAACTTTTCTTTGACAGTGTCATTATAAAAACCATAAAGTGAAAAGCTATAAAAATTGAAATAAATATTTTTTTTAATAATTCTTGTTCTGTGTTCTTCCACTATTCTAATATCCCTCATAGAGTAGTAAATACACACATACATGCGTATACATACACACACAATTACAGTAGGCAGGAAGAATAGAGCCACGCGCCGAGGTGGGGAGCAGAGAAAGGAAGGAGGAGGTTCGAAAACGCCAGCACCAGACCAACCTGAACTAGATCCAGAAGGCTTGTGGGGGATCTTGAACGCCATCTTACCACTTCGCATGACCTTTGGCTGATTACAATACTATTAGCATGGCAGCCTAAAAGAATCTCCATTCCTTATGTCGCCATGACAGTTCCGAGAGAGCCAAATAAGGACAAAAATACACCCTCCCGATGTAGGGGAGTGGTCCGCTAGGAGCCGTCTAGCAACGCCTATGTCACCACCCCACGTGGTGAATAGTACACGCTTTCATTTTATGTGTAATAAATTACCAAATCCCACTTCTCTTGGGGGCAGCTGCTCTTCTCTGAGCCTGTCCACTCTCGTTGCTTTGAGAGCATACTATTCTTTGCTAATAAATCTACTGCTTACTTGGCTTATTTGTGAGTCCTCAACTTCATTCCAGCAATGAATACTAAGAACATGATATCTGGTAACAAAACTACCACTTCAGTAAGATAGCCAGTGTTTCCTAAAGTTAGGATAGCTGAACTGATCACCAATAGTATATGAGGCTTAGTTATTTTGAACTAGCAATTCTTCAAATATTGTTTACTTTTTTTTCAATTATTAATCCTCTTTATAGATTTAATTAACAAGATGGTCAAGAAAATTGCACGTTTGCGGTATAAGTACATTTGTGGTCGCATGATTCAGGGAGACCAGGGATAGTATACCGATAGGCACAGGAGGTAATTAGGAATCTTTTCTCCATGTTCATTTGGAAGTCTCCAAAGTTTCAAAACTTATTTTTAAAATGACATCTAGCAGATGCAAATTATGAACTGACATATCAAATTTTCAATATTTAGCTTTGACATAAAACAAAAATTATCTGAGGTACTGAGAGAGAATGAACTGGTGTCTGTTTTGTGTAACAGAATCCTGACTTTATCAATATGTTATGGTCTTTAACACACAGTTACATTATATAATAATGTGCGTAGGTATATATTTTCGGTTTTCTTGTTCTGAGCAATTTATTGTTTTTGTTTTTAGCTACAAATCGTGTGAAGATGACAAAGAGATCTCTTAAAATTAAGGTACAGAATTTGGTAATTAAAACTTTGTAGTTTTAGTGTATAGGTAGTAAACACAAAACATAAAGTTCCACCACAGCAAAAATTTTTCTGCCATTTCAAAATTTGAGAATATTTAAATATTTTTGTTTTAATTATTATCATGTGATATGTTTTATATCAGTTGTAAAATATAGAACACAAAAATGAACAAAGATCACTTACAATCCATAATCACACTGAGAAAATATAACCACTGACAAAATATGACAAAATCATATACATATATATACACACACATACTTCTATTGCTATAGTTAAATATATATGCATTTTAAAGGCTCTTGATACATATTGACCATATGTTCTCTAAAAGAGTTGTATTTATTTGGAAACCGCAAGCAATATATGTATCTCTTTCTTCACGCCTTCACCTAAACTGAGTAATTTTTTCAACGTTTGCAAATTTGATAGTAAGAAAAAACTATTTTTTATTTTTATCTTTCTTCAATCAGCAGTACTTGAACCCACAACTGAATATTGTCAAGACTTAGACTTAGCATCCTACATTGAAAGAAGGAAACTGCAGAGTGATAAACTGCTAGGTACCAAGAATAAATCAATCCTATGTTACTCTATCAGTCATAATTAGCCATTTAACTGCCTTTCACTTAGTTTTCTCAGCAATAATAAAGGACTAACACCTCTCATGTCTATATATTGAGTTGGTATGAGAATCAAACAAATACAAAGTGATCAGTGTGAAGTACCTTAGCATCACACAAATGTTGCTATATATCTATCTTCATCAATTCTCTTTTTCCTCTTGGCATGGAAAGAGACTAAGCCATACTTCAGATAGAGGAGAAAAATGTGCTGTGTCCAAGAACCTAAAAGATAGTAAGGTTAATTAACTTTTTCAAAGCAACCTAACAAGACATGGACACATGGACGGAGCTGGAATTGGCATTTAATATTTTCAACTTCACTTTTAGTCCTCAGCTTAGAAGACCATTATCCACATCTGACTCTATTCAAAAAAAAAAAAAATCAATAAAAACAAGGCTAGTTGCAGCCTATAAAATACAAAAAAAAATTTTATAACAATTTATGTCAATTTTAGCAATTGAATAGCAATTAAAGAAATGGTCAAGTGTGAGGAAAAAATCACATGCGTGCCCACACACGCATTAGCAAGAAATTTTTGTGATAGTGAGCATTACAGCCATAGAAAAGATATGGTTTTCCTGAAGCTAATAATTCTTTATTGACGAACTTTTAAATGTAAGAGAAAACAGCTAAAAATATAAGTGAAATATCACTGTGCTTAAGAAAATAAACCTACAGCTGCAAGCAAATTATAGGAAAATGTGGTGAGATCATGGACATGTGTACATCCATACCCACATGTATTTCATAGAGTTGATATAAATCCCTGATGTGGACATTAGGATATCTGATGAATAAATTCATCACAGAAGTAGTTTTGGTAGAAAGCCCATACTCGTTATCACCTAATTAGAACCAAAAATTATATCAATTATGAGATGATAGCCAAATCAGCTTTGTGCATTGTGAGATATTCTCATATCAGCTTCCTCAGTAGGCCTTTATGAATGAAGATTGATAGAAAATGTTAAGAATATACCCAAAACAACATTAATTAAAGTAGAATGTTTTCCACTTAACACCAGAGATTCAGTTCGTTCTCTTTGAGGTAATTTAATTGCATACTCAATACAAGGATGCTAAGATGTATAATAGCCTGCATGTTACAAGATCACTTCTGTTTTGTTTTTTTTTTTTAATTTTTTTAATTTTTAATTTTTGGGGGGTATTTTCCAGAAAGTTAATAAACCAACAATAAAATAGCATCACTGCCAGTTATTTAAATCAGAGAAATGTGACACTTTTTCATGGGCTGAAACTTAAAGCAGAGGAGTATTTAGGTAATTCCAAAGCTATAGATAAATATATCTTCTATAAGGCAGTGCAGTATATTAAGTATGGAACCTGGTTGTTTGAGTTTGAATCTGATTCTGTCACCTAGCGGATGTGCCTTAGTTGTCTTATCTATAAAATGGAAGTCATATTAATAGCATGTACCTCAAAAGGGTAATGTGAGGATTAAATAAATTAATACACGCATATCACTTAAAATACTGCCTGAAGTGCTCAATAAGTGTTAAATATTTATTGTTACATGGCATATATAAAAACATATAGGCTAATAAGAATAAGGAAATTATGTCTTCTTTCTTAAATATGTACAATACTCCTCTGACGGTTACTGTATACCCAGTGGATGCTATTCCAGTTGCTATACCCCAGAGAATTTTTTCTTCTCATAAATTATTTCTTCTTTGTAGGCATTTTGTGTGTTGGAAAAATGCATGAATTCTGAAAGCAGAATACTATTCTCGCCACTTACTAATTGTATAATCTTAGGCAATGATACTCTTCTGACTGGGTTATTTGAATCTTCAATGAGTTAATATAGGTGAAAGACTAGTTGCTTTAGCAAAATTAATTCTTTTTCTCCTCTGGTAAGAGTGATTCTTACCAGTCTAAAATTGTGTCAGAATTCTTCTTAGTAGCTGAGGTTAATCTTTTCTTTGTGTTTTATAGAGGTAATATGATTTAATTGCCATTGCTTTGCAAGATAAACAATTGGTAGTGTTTTCAAATATACATTATTTCATTCAAGTCATACAACTAAATGAAGTAGCTATATTTTTTTTTCCTGTTTTACCGAGGAAAATTAATTCTGTGGTAGATTTATTGAAATATTGGTTTCAGTTTTCCCGTTCACTATATCTATGTCCCATGCCAAGTGACATTGTAATGCTCTCTCACTTTGATTCTCGGCATTACCACATGACATGCCTGTATGATATTGGCTTATAAGATGTAAGCAGAGATTTGAAAAACACTTGCAAAATTGGTCTTGCTCACTTTTTCTCTTCCATGATTGCCATGAGAACATGCCCAGTTTAAATTGATAGAGGATTGGAGCCACATGGCATAAATTTTAGCCATTACAGTCCTTTCATTTGAGGCCATATTTGGTCAACCAACACCCAGCTTATGCCTAGACATGTGAGTGAGCTCAGCTAAAATAAGCAGATTTGTAGAGATGACCCACAGCTGATTGCAGGCCTATGAGAAAGTACTGACAATATTAGCCAAATCCAATTTAATTCAAATAAACCCCACGGATTCATAAGCTTAATAAATGTTTATTGTCTTATACAACTGAGGTTTCAAGGTCATTTATTATGCAAAAGTATTGAGGCAATGGATAATTGATAACTCAAAACATAATATCACTTAAGGACACACACTTAGTAAGTTGAAATTTGAACCCAAGTCTGTCTGGCTCAAAATATCATACACTATATCAAAGAAAACACATTCTGGTATGACTTCCCAAGGATATGGCTGTTAGGAATTGTGGCCATTATGATTCTCTATTTTTAGTCATAAAAGTAATTACTATTCTCTTTGTAAAATATATGAAGACATTATTTGTTATCTTCTTACAATATAAAAAAGAGCAGAGTCGAATTTTTGATGTGTTATAGAATAAATACCTAAGGAATGTTTTTAGTTTGATCTGGAAAACTAAATTCACCATTAACATTAATTGAATAAAGGTCAGAAGGTATCTTCTCTCAAGATTATCAAAGTTAAAGCAAGCATATTTTGCACGTAGAAGGAATAGTCCATTTACATTAATGAAATTTCAGTACTCAGAATACATGCAAAAGACAATCTGATGATAGTTCTATCTAATAAAAATGAACCTCTTTTCCTTCTTAATTATAATATTCTGCAACTAACGATGTTGAATCTTTCAAAGGATAAGGGTTACTTGAACTGTGGAAGGAAATCAGAGCCACTTTATTTGTTTAATTCAATAAATTTTTAGGGAAAATATACAATGTGCCAAACATTGTACTTCCACTGGGTTTATTATGAAATTGATATTCTGGACAAAGTAGCCAAGAAAAGTTGCATTTTGCCGGGGTTGGGGGGGTGTAGTTAGTTAGTGAAGGGATGTAACAAAATGATTATGAATTTTTATTGAATGTGTAATTTGTTTTAAATTTTTGGTTGACTTGTGTAAGAATTATCCCAATTGATCTGTATAAAAATTATGTAGAAATGAATGTTGTTTTTCTTACCTTAGTTTTAAAAAAAGTGAGGCTTTGCTTTATGATGTGGTTTTCTTAAGTTCTTACATGTAATATATATCATAAATTGAACTTGAAGCCAGTCCATTAATTCTAACCTCCTGGGCACTTGACTTTAACATGCAACATGTCCCAGAGTAGAAGTGTAAAATACCATACAGAAAGTATAGGATTATTTTATATTTTATGGAATCTGTATGTAATTATTAATTTTATGCATCGACTGGGACACAGGGTAACTAGGCCTTTTGCCAAACATTATTCTGTGTGCATCTATGAAGATGTTTTGAATGAGATTAACTTTTAAATTAGTACTCTGAGTAAAGCAGATTGCTCTACCTAATGTGGGTGGGCCTCACCCAATAAGTTCAAGGCTTGAATAGAAAAAGGCTGACCTTCCTATGAGTAAGAAAGAATTTCCTCCTCCCTGACATCCTTGACCTGGGACATTGTTTTATTTCAGTTTTTGGACTCAAACTAAAACATCTGCTCTTACTGGGGCTCAAGCCTGCATGTGTTCTGATTGGAGTCACATCCTCAGCAATTCTTGTTCTCTAGTTGTCTGACTACAAATATTGGGACTTGTCAACCTCTATAACTATGTGTGGCCATTTTTCATAATAAATCTCACTTCCTGTCTCCCCACTCCCACTCCCACCCCCTGCCATGCTTGCGCTCGTGCTCTCTCTCTGTTTTGCTTCTCTGGAGAATCTTGACTAATACACTGAAATTGATTTATAATGCACTTTATCTTATGTGACACTAAGAATGACAAAAGAGACTCCTTAATAACAGTCTTTTGCCACATATGAATTGGTTGCAGCAGTTCTTTCATTTGGAATTTTGGAATTTACTTCATCTGTTTCAATCGCTGAAAATATCTTTTGACATAATTTGTATTCCTTGGTATGTGATGGGCAGTACTTTCCTTAGAACCAGGCAAGCAATGTGTGTGCCTGGGGTCCTGTGACTCTGAGGCCCCATGGTTAGTAGTGTTTCCTTCAAAAAATGTCAGGTCTCTTATGGTGCCTGGAACTAGCCTGGCAAAAAGTACCCTATGAGCAGGGCACTCTGAGCTCAAACAGGAACCATATAGGCCTTGATCCCTATTTCTACCTTTTGATTAAGTCTCCAGACCTATACTCTAAGGACTAGATCAATGACATATCACAAGAAGCTCAAAGACTCTCTACAGAGCAGCTCCAGAGCCATGTAGCCCAACTTAGTTTCCTAAAATGCATCTAGCTTACAAGTAAATTACCTCCTGCTGGCTGGAATGGTATTTTCTTTTTTATTGGATTTCATGAGATTGAAATGTCATTACATTTGTAAACATCATTAATTTGGAATAGTATCAGCGTTTGAGAGAATCATTGGAATTATTTACATGTGATACTTTGGATGATGCAGCAACAGAAGTAATGAAACAAATAACATTAACTAAAATATTGGGGCACTCCAGAATGGTAATGATATCCTGAGCTAAGTGACTTTCATTTCCAACACAGGACACATTCGGGGTTGTAGGCTGCTGAAGACAAGCCATTGACCCTTGAGCTTAAGCCACGTGTGTGATCCAATGCATTAACTCTTGCTCCTCTGTATTCCTACCATGAAGTTTAGTGTCTAGCACTTAAAGTCAGTGGGGTAAAGGAGGCACTTTCTGTTGCTGGCACCCATGGCAGTAACTTCATAGACCTTGCACAACTCATCAAGCAGTCCTTCAAGCGAGGCTATGCCTATCTTGTTTGATAGCTTTTAAGACATTTGCTTGCTTTTGCCAGTGGACCCTCCTAATTAATGTCCTCTCTTGCCCTGATGTAGTGAGGATGTGCTTTCTCAGATCAGAATTAACCCACACTAGAAAAAAAAGTGGATATTTCTTGTATGCATGGGATTGCCGTTCTCACTACACTCATGGGCTTGTTACCCATTCCTGCCTCTGCAGATGGTATGTGAAAGACTTGAGTTTGATCACCATTGAAAGAAATCTCATTGTAAGGTTGTAGTGATCGCAGCCAAATAAGATGAAGAGAAGATATGGTTGGAAAATGCATTGTTCTATAATTTTGCTAAAAAGTTCCAAATGGTATATCTAACATGACTAAAAAATTTTTCATTTACATTTTTTGAATACTATGAACAAGACCTGTATTGGTGATTATCTCCAACTTAGTACAGTGTCAATGTTCTAGAGCATTATCGGATGCCAATATTTATAGACATCACAATAAATGATATAGCACCAGGTGTAATAATATAAAAGAGCATTAAATAAATAAGATCAGAAATATCAGAGGTAGAATATTAATACTGTTTCAATACAAAAAGGTTCTGAAGTGCTATGACATTGTAATAAAAGCATTGCTACTTTTTTCTCATAGTGGAAGATATAAAATGCATTTGCAATTGCACATTCAACAGTGAAGAACATGAAGAGAATGGTTTCTGGATCTGAACAGAAAGAGATGATGCCTGGATGCTATGAAAAATCTTCATATGCACTGATTGTACAATAAATCAGTATATAAGTATTGATTATCTATCTGTTAATCTAAATCATCTTTAGTAAATTGTTGTATTTAACATGAGTCCATGAATTTTATAATAAATATTTAATCAAATTGTTTTTATAGACAGGGCCTCCCTACCACAAACATATTGTACACTAATTCGCACTTCCTAGAGAAGACCCTAGTCATAAGTAATCATTTTGAACACATATCAGTAATAAAACATACTACATCTTCACATACTTGTGAGAATCTTCATATCGCAAGCATTGCTTAGAAAACAACTATGGAATTTCGGTTAATTCACTGAAAGTATTTTTGCTTAACCATTATCAAATTTATTGATGCTTTCCCCCAAAGCTTTCAATGTACACAACTTTTTATTTCACTGCTTTATCATATTGTAATCTTTATAAAAACTGAAATGGCTGTTAAACTCAAAAAGCATAACACCAACAATAAACATAATTTAGTGAAATTGACAACAATATGACCGGCTTTGAACAAGTTTATATGTGCATAGTCATTGAGGACTGGTCTCTGAAAAAAATTACAAATGCGATGAATTGTAAATTACATTCTAATTTCAGAGACAAGAAAACATGGAGAAAATCGTGCAACTTTAAGTATAAAAAAATGAAGATATTTCTAACTTTTTCCTGTCAAAGGGAAAGATGGCATATACACAGAATAGAACATTTACTTAGAATTTATGTAGAAGCTTTCAAAGTCTTTATTTGTCTTTAACTAATATATAACCTGCATTAAAAACATACAGGCAGACTTCCAGTTCCTATTCCAATATTTAGTGTGCTTAGGAGACTTTATTCTCATTCTGAAAACAAGAAGAAAAAATAAAGCTAAAAAAACTGAATACCGACAATATTTTGATCCATCAGAGAACAGAGGTCACATAGCAAACCACTATCCCAAAAACTGAAGAGATGTGTGTACAGAGAATCACATCTTACAGGGAGTCAACACTTGTGACCAGAACAACCAGACTCGACCTGAGTGCTTTGATATTAGAGGCAGTTTATTAGCCGGCGGCTGTCCTTCCAAAGGAGCAGCCTTGACTCATTTCAGGTCCACAGTTTTATACCCCAAAATCCATTAATCACTATATCCCAATCACAATGGATCTATACATCATCTACTCATTACCCGTCACCAAATGGTGGTCTGATATGATGCGTAAGCGGGGCACAGAAGCAGAAAGCGGAAGGTTAAAAGGTCAGATTCCCATACCATGTTTCCCATAAATTCCCCCTACTCTTTCTTGTGGAACAGAGTTAAACAATAGCCTACCAATGTAATCGCCAGGTATTCAATGAGGAGATGTGGCTGCTGTGGTGGTTGGCACAGAGGCTTCTAGTCTTAACCCTTTCTTTCATCTTTCTAGGGGCACATCATCACAAACACCACTGATGGAGCAAGCAACTCATAGGAACACTTAAAGCATAATAGAAAATTATTGGAGATTTAGCATGGACTAGCTTGAGAAATATAAATTCCTAGAAGCCCAGCTTTGGGAGGAGGGGTCAAATATTTATGAGTTTTACATATGGGAGCACCCACTAGATTCTCAAGGTGAAGGTAGGAGAAAAGTCACCTTGTGCTTCTAATAGAGAAAGAGGAAAGTAACCATTTAAAAATACATAACAACTGTTTGTTCTCTAAAGAAAATGCCTGCCCTCAAGGGAAACTATTTTACCAGAGCAAAACTGACCTGTGGGAAGGGAAGTACCCAGTGCTACAACCTCTAGCCATCCTGTCTCATCTATGGTAGGCAAAGCCGAGAACTTGTAAATGTTAAATCCCAGGGATACAGGCTCACTGAAAGAATGAGAGATGCCCTCACAGAATTATAGGATGCTTCCCTACCATAACATACATTACCATAATATCAATAAGGTTGCTGTATAATAATAGTAGTTAACAGATGAAAGAAGTGCAAGATTCAGACTCTATTAAAGAGGCAGTCTGTAAGAAAATACAAAAACAACAGTGCAGAGAAAAACAAGGACACTACAGAAAATCTTAACCTCTGACACCTAGAGTTTCAGCAAACAGTAAACATAACCAGAGTCCTGAAGTGATAAACACAAAACTTTATGCTAAAGGTATATTTACTGCAGTTCCTCTTACATAATACTTTATGTACAGTGTTAAACAACAACAATAAAATGATGCCATGCTAAAAAGAAAAAAACAAAAAAAAAAGAAACAGTCTGAGGAAACAAAGAAAGTATCAGAACCAGACTCAGATGGCAGATTTTGAAATTATCAGGGAATTTGAAATAACTATAATCAATATGCTATGGCTCTAATGGAAAGATGGACAACATTCAAGAACAGATCAGTAATGTAAGCAGAGAGATAAAAACTCTAAAAAAGTAATCAAAAGGAAATGGCTAGAAATCAAAATACTATAACAGAAATTAAGGATATTATTTTATAGGTACATTAGTAGACTGGACACAGCCTAGAAAAGAACCATTGAACTTAAGGAAATATCAGTAGAAATTACCCAAACTGAAAAACAATAAAGAAAAAATAATTAAAGACTGGCACACACTATACAATAAAACTATGGGACAATTACAAGATGAAACATATATATAATGGAATACCAGAAAAATTAAAAAAAAAAGGAAAAAAACTGAAAATAAAATTCAAAAAATACAGGATGAGAATTTCAGAGGATTTCAGGAAGTTTAGAAAATACCAATCAGGAAAAAAAAAATCAAAAATATCTACACCTAGGCATATCATATTCAAAATGCAAAAACAAACAAACAAACAAACAAACAAAAAACTCCTGAAAAAAAAAGCCGGAGATGGTGAGGAAAACACTACCTACAGAAAAACAAATATATAAATTATACTGGATATCTCTTCAGATACCACACTGGAACAAAATGAAGTGAAATAGTTAAAACATTGAAGAAAAGAACTACTAAATGAGATTTCTATATCTAGAAAAAATTATCATTCAAAAGTGAAAGAGAAAAGAAGATTTTCTCAAAAAAAAAATCATTAGTAGACATGACTTAGAAAAAAAAAAATATTAAGAGTAGTTCTGCACAGAGAAGAAAAATGCTATAGGTCAGAAACATGAGACTACAAAAAAGAAAGAACGAGGATCATAGAACGCATAAAGGAAGGTAAAATATAATCTTTTATTTTTCTTATTCTTATTCTAACAGATTAGTCTATTCAAAGGAATGACAACAGCAATGTATTCAGTGATTATAGCTTATGTATAAATGAAATGAATAAAAGTAATGTTACAAGGTATGAGGGAAAAATTGAGAATACTCTGTTACAATTTACCTGCACTAACCAAATATATGTATAGTGTTATTTGAAAGTGGACATATATTAGTTGAAAATATATATTGCGAAATATAGGGCAACCATTACAAAGAGTAGAAAAATATATCCTAAGGTGGAGAGAAAATGGAATCACATAAAATTCTCAATTAAAACAAGGCAGTAAAAAAAATGGAGGAAAAAAACTAAGAACAAGGGCAATAAATAGAAAACAGTAATAAATATGGTAGATATTAACTTAACTATATAATAATTACTTTAAATGTCAATTGTTAAATATACCAATTAAAAGACAGAGACTGTTAAAGAGGATAAAAAATAATACTCAACTATATGTCATCTACAGGACACCCACTTAAAATATAAATGATAAATTAAAATTGAAAAGATTGTGAAAGAGATACTATGTACAAAAATAAAAAAATAAAAATCCTGGTGTAGTTATAATAATTTTAGACTTTAAAGCATAACAAAACAAAACAAAACAAAACAAAAACAAACAAAAACAGAGATAAAGAAGAACATTATATAATGATAGAACAATTTTGCAAGAAGACATGAAATTAATAATGTGTATGTACCTAACAACAGAGTACCAAAATTTATTAGGCAAAGAGTGACATCTGTGAGATAGCATTTCTATGAATATTTATAGCAATCAAGCAAATAATCAAAAAGATGTGCTCAAAATGGCAGAAAATGTTGTTGTGTTTTTACTGACTTTAATCCACTGTCTCCTCGGTGTGGTGTGGTATGGTCAGTAGAGAGTGGCTCAATCACCAGTTCTTTCTGTTGAGACAGAAGTCACAAAGTGGAAAGTTCTGGACTGTGAGGTGCCTGAAATACTAGTTTCTGTTTCACGTGACTTGAAATACAGACAGAGAATAATATTGTTTGTTTCTCAGGCTAATGGGATCTGTAGAAGGCAGTGGCAGGTGCCCCAGTGCATAAAAACTGCAGGGGTACCACAGACCCAAAGATAAGTGGGCAGCAAGAGATAATGGGCAAAGTGATAAAATAAAACATTTAAGGCCCTGAGAAGAAGCTAAGGTGAGACTCTTTGGGATATGAACACATTTAAAAGCAGATGTGTATATGGGAAATTAATAATGATAGAATAATAGTAAAGCACATATAGGCCCAGACAAGATGTGTCCAGAAAAGATCTCAGTAGATCTTGTGCCTTCACTTTAGACTGATACCAAGACTCAGGAGTCCACTAATTATTGAAGAACTTCCACAATAGTTTGTAAAGAGTGAGAGATGGTGTTTTGTTTTTTTTTTTCAAATGTCCCATTTTCAACAACAGATCAAAAAGCATACAAAGAGACAAGAAAACACGTTCCATTCAAAAGAATATAAACCATTAGAAACCATCCCTGAACAAACACAGATATTGGACTTACTAGATAAAGACTTAAAAAAATGGTCCTATATATGTTCAAAGACCTAAAGGAAAATATAGGCAAAAATTAAAGGACATCAACAAAGTGATAATGAAAAATAGCAATACCAACAAAGATATATGTTATATACATACACACACATGCACACACACAGAAATTCTCTACCTGAAAAATAACTGAATTGAAAAATTCACTAGAGGCATTAAACAGCAGACTCAAACTGTCACAAGAAAGAATGAGAAAACTTAAATACAGATAATTTGGAATTATAAGGTCTGAGGAGCAGAATGCAGAAATGTGAACAGAGACTATGTGTGAGATACAATGAAGTGGACGAATACATACATTATGGTCCATCTCCTCAAACTGAGGAAATATATACGTATAAAAATATAGGTATAAAAACAAGAAGCTCATTAAATGGCAAGTATGATAAAAAAAAGACACATTTAATAAAAAGTGTCAAACGCAAAAGACAAAGAAAGAATATTGAAGGCAGCAAGAGAAAAGCGTATCATCACTTAAAAGAGATCCCAATGGGACTAAATGTGAATATCACAGAAGAAACCTTGCACTCCAGAAAGTAGAGAAATAATACATTCAAAGTATTGAAGGAAAAAAAAAAAAAAGAAAACATTGTCAATCAAACTTTTCTTCAAAAATGAGGGAGAAATTAAAACTTTCCTAGAAAATCGAAAGCTAAGAAAGTTTATTACTACTACACCTGCTCTATAAGAAATGTTAAAGCGATTTCTTCCAGTTGAAATGAGAGCACTGGACAGTGACTCAAAGCTATATAAAAATGTGAAGTTTTCAGGTAAAGATAACTACATACATAAATATTTAAAAACAGTTCTATTGTAATATAGTTTATAACTCCACTCTTTTTTCTATAGAAATTAAATATAAATTAATAAAAAATAATTACAAATCTATGTTAATGGGTCCACAATGCATTGTTATATAAGGCAGTGGGAGGTGGAGGTGTAAAGGACTGAATTTGTATGAGATTAGAGTTAAAACACTACTTTTACAGAGACGTGTGCATCCATATATTTATTGCAGCATTATTTACAATGGTTAAGATATAAAGGCAACCAGGGTGTCCATCAATAGACGAATGAAACAAAGAGGTGGTATATATATGAATATTATTCATCCATAATAAAAAGAATAAAACCTTTCCATCTGCAACAAAATGCATGAACCTAGAAAGCATTGTGCTGCGTGGAAGAAGTCAGAGAAAGACAAATGCCATATGATTTCACTTATATGGGGAATATAAAGAACAAAATAAATAAACAAATAAAATAAAAACAAACTCATAGATACAGAGAACATTGATGGTTGCTAGATGGGAGGGATTTTGTGGGAGTGGGTAAAAAAAAGGAAGGATTAAAAAGTACCAATTCGTAGTTAAAAAATAGTCACAGGTATGAAAAGTATAGCATAATGAATATAGTCAATAATATTGTAATAACTATATATTTTGTCAGATTAGTACTAGATTTATCAGAGTGATCACTTTGTAAGTTATATAAATGTCTAATTACTATGTTGTATACCTGAAGCTAATATAATACTATATGCCAACTGTAATTGAAAAATTAAAAAAAAATTAAAGAATACAAAAAGCTATCAAATAAATAAGTTAACTTTACACCTCAAAGATCTCAAATAAGAACAAACTAAACTCAAAGTTATCAGAAGGGAGGAAATAACAAAAATCAGAGTAGAAATAAATGTAGAGACCAGAAAAAATACAAAAAAAAAAAAAAAATCAACCTCAGAACTAGTTTCTTTTTCTTGAAAAGACAGACCAAATTCAAAAATTTTTTTGCTAGATTAAAAAAAAAGAAAAACAAAAAAGAGAGGTCAGGAATAAAAAAAAATCAGAAATGAAAAGGAAACATAACAACTGATACTACAGAAATACAAAGGATTATAAAAAAACTGCTATGAACAATTTTGTGCTGAAAAATTGAATAACTTAGAAAAAATTGATCAATTTCTAGAATCATACAACCTACAAAGACTGAATCAAGAAGAAATAGAAAATCTAACAGGTCAAATTATGGTCAATTGTGAGTAAGGAGATTGAATCTTTAATTCAAAAAACCCAAACACGAAAAAGCTCAGGACCAAACAGTTTCACTGGAAAATTTTGCCAAACATTTAAAGAAAAAATAATGCCAAATTTTCTCAAATTCTTTCAAAAAATGAAAGAGTAAACACTTCTAAGTTAATTTTACAAAGCCAGCATTACACTGGTACCAAAATCAAACAAGGACACTACAAGAAAACTATAGACCAGTAACTCAAATGAATAGATGTGAAAATTCTCACCTATACAGTAAACCAAATTCAACAACACATTAAAAAGATTGTACATCATGATCAAGTGAGATTTATTCATGGGATGCAAGGGTGATGCAACATATGCGAGTCAATAAATTTGAAAGATCACATTAGTAGGATAATAGATAAAAACACATGATTTCTAAATTTGTGCAGAAGAAGCCTTTGAAAAAATACAACATTTTTTATGATAAAAATCCTCAACAAATTGGGTATAGAAGAACACACCTCAACATAAGAATGGCCACGCATAACAAATCCACAGGTAACATTATACTCAATGGTGAAATGGTGAAAGCTTTTATTCTAAGGTCAGGAACAAGACAAGCATGTCCACTCTCACTGCTCTTATTTACCATAGTACACTGGAAACCCTAGCTACAAAAATTAGGCAGGATCAAGAAATAAAGTCATCCAAATTAGAAAGGAAGAAGTAAATTTGTCATTATTTGCAGGTGACATGATAAAGACTCCATCACAAATCTATTAGAACTAATTATCAAATTTAACAAAATTGCAAGAAATAAAATCGACACACAGAAATCAGTTGGATTTTTATACACTAACAATAAAACATCTGAACAAAAAATAAGAAACTATCCCATTCACAATAGCATCAAAAACAATAAAGTAGTTAGGGATAAATTTAAACATGAAAGTGAAAATTCTGTACACTGAAAACTTCAAGAATTTGATTAAACAAAATTGAAGAAGACATAAACAAATCAAAAATATCCATATCCATAATCAGAAAATGTAATTTTATAATTTGTTTAGTATTGTTAAGATATCCACATTATCCAAAGCCATCTATAAAATTCAGTACAATCCCTATCAAAATTTCAATGATTTTTTTTTTTTTCACAGAAATAGGAAAAACAGTCCTAAACGTGTATGGAAACACAAATGAGTTCAAGTAGCCAAAGCATTCCTGATGAAACAACAAAGTTGGAGGCATCATACTTCCAGATTTCAAATTGTACAACAAAGCTATAGTAATCAAAACAGTATGGTACAGGCATAAAAAAAAAATAGACATTTAGATCTGTGAAACAGAATAAAGAGCTGAGAAATAAACCAAGAAAACTCAATGGAAAAAGCATAGTCTCTTTAATATGTGGTTTAGGAAAACTGAATAATCACATGCAGAATAATTAAATTGAACCCCAACCTTATAATACTTACAAAAATTAAACTGAAGTTGATTATAGTCTTAAATATAAGACCAGAATCCATTGAACTCCCAGAGGAAAACTTCGGTAATAATCCTCTTGACATTGGCCTTGGCAATGATTTTTTTTTTGCATAAGAAGTTAGACTATCTTTAACGATCTTTGAAAACCCTGAGTGAATTGTTCATTCAAATTATCTTTTTGAAGGGCTTCTTGCCCTCAGGTACCATCATACTTCTAAAACAGAAGCACAAGTAACAAAACTAAAAATTAAGTGTGGCTACAGCAAACTAAAAAGCTCTGCACAGCTAAATTAAAAATTAACAAATGAAAAAACGCTATATAATGAGAATAAAATTTGCAAATTATATCTGGTTAGGTGTTAATAGGCTAAATATATAGAGAACTCATACAACTCAATAAAAAAAATTAAGTGTGTAACATATGTACCACACTTATGTAAGATATTAATAATAGTAAAAACTGTGGGCAGGAGAGGGAAGGGAGTATATGGAAACTCTGTACTATCTCGTCAATTTTTTGGTACACCTAAAATGCTCTAAAAATAAAGTTGTCTATTAATATTTTTTAAATGTACATGTTAAATGTAGTAATAATACAAAAGGCAATTTTTAAAGGATAAAATAACTAATAAATGAGTTAATTAATTACTCAATTAATTTGGATTACAGTAAGATTAGGTTACTGGCATGGATTTTATTATATTTAAATAAGTTTCGTTAATTTTCTGAAGAATGTTGATTTTCAAGATTGCAACATAAAGTTTATACCTAATATCCTAGGCAATAACATAACAACTTTACTTCCAATAAACCCCTTGTCATTTCTGAGAACATACATTATCCAAGGAGGAAAAATAGATCTTTTTCATAATAGTATATAATTATTTCAGAAAAAAATATTGTACATATTATTTCAAACCTAATTGCCTGCCTGTTTCAGGGTAAATAAACATTTTTCTCACTTAACTTTATTTTTTTTAATTGTCAAACTGTTCTGTTACTCCATAATATTGTTCTAGGTTGCTGAGGAATTTATCTAGGTAAACATTAGACAAATTGTTGTTGAAAGATTATGAGCTCTTGGTGATACGATTCGATTCGATAGCTCTCTATAATCATAACAACTTTGCAGCTTAATTTGATTATGAGTTGTTACACATTTTCAATATATGAAACTTGAACCTAGAAATTAGATTACCTTCAAAAGCCTTTTTAAAACTCTTTGTGAATTGCTAATTCAAATTCTCTTTTTAAAGGGTTTCTTGCCCTTAGGCAACATCAGGCTTTAAAACAAATTATAAATGGAGAGAAGGGCAAACTCCAATCCCAGGGAGGTGATGCCACTTGTGGGCCCTCAAATTGGAGAGGACTGAGATAAGTGACAAGGAGGTATGTGGGTCCAAGTGTCCAGACTGCACACTGGAGACAAGAATCGAGTATTAGCAGGAGGCGGAGACAGCAAGGATAGGACCAGAAAACAACCAGGAAAAAAATCTCATCGTGGCAAATATTCACCATGAAAACGAAGAAATGGAGCAGCACATGCAGAATGAAGAGGAAGACTTCCCTTTGGGAGCATGGAAGACCACCAGTCAGCAAGAAATAATAGACCGGAAGGCTCACCTACTTGCACCTGATTTCCGATGGCTATACCCGCGCAGACAGGTCAATGATGGGATGGGGGGAGATAGAGATGATATGGAAATGTCCATGAAGGAGATGAGAGAAATCAGAGAAAACTTAGGGAGCTGCAGTTGAGGAATTGTCTGCATATCCTTATGGAGGCGCTGTCTAATCACCACGACCATCGCGATGAATCTTGCCTTACGCCCTTAACTCCTGCCATTTTCCATGAGATTAATACTGTAATTCCCACTG
This sequence comes from Eonycteris spelaea, assembly GCA_003508835.1. Classification (NCBI taxonomy): domain Eukaryota; kingdom Metazoa; phylum Chordata; class Mammalia; order Chiroptera; family Pteropodidae; genus Eonycteris; species Eonycteris spelaea. The sequence continues at coordinate 16,617 of PUFA01000651.1, read as the reverse complement.
ATATTTTTTCAGTTTCCTGTTGCATTTCCTGATTTGCCTTTACTGATCCATTTGCTGTGAACTTTATGTAATTTCCATGTGTCAGGTGAGTTCTGTATCATCAGCTTCTAATTGGAGACTGGCTTGACGCTCAGTCTTAAGTTTCTGTTAACAGTAGTTTACCCATTTGCATGAAAAAAAAATGTAAAGTTAATAAAGCAATTAATAAGCAAAAAATATATAAATGAGTTGGTGAATATTTTAAAAAGTGTAAAAGATATACTCTGTCCTTGGAATTATACCGTCTTTTAAAACTTATCCATCATTTTGTTTTTTGCCTTCTAGCCTCTGAATAAAACTTTAGTATTTTTTTTTTTTGTAGTTCACACTCAAAACCTTTATTTTCTAGGTGGGTTCATCTATGATATAATGACTACTGATTATTTTTCCTCTCACTTATGTCTGCTTTAACATCATGAAATTAATATCACTATTTTCTTGTTACCTAAAATTCAAATAATGAGAGACTTAATACTTTCTTCACCCTTCTGTATCTAATATAGTGCATCAATAGAAAGTAATCTTTGTCTAGTGGATAGCACATATAATGCCTTCTAATCCTATTTTCTGAACCCATAGAAATACCATATTATTAATTACTGTATTACTGAGATAATGCCAACCGTAATATGTAAAGAATGTGACAGAACAATCTAGGTGTATGTGTGTACAAGTAGAAGATATAATACATAATATACTTCTATGTATCACAGGGTACTAAAGCTGATTTTTAATTTAAATGGATTTATAAGACCAGTTGTCAGAGGCAACTATGACTGATAACATTAGAGATAAAAGAGCAAGTGAAATATTAATGTGGAACTTCCATTTTCAGTAACATGGCAGGCAAATTGTTCCCAATAACCATCCCTCTTAAAGCAAATAAAATGTTGAGTAAATATATATATTTTAAATTATCTTTAAAAAAGTGTATAAAGCTTGGTAACATTGAAAATAATTATTAGGCAAAACTATCATTAAAGGTAGACATCTAGAATGGTAAGTAATGGACTTAAGCTGCTTTTGCTCTAAAAAAGCGTTGTTTAATCCAATGCACATTAATTTTAGTTTTCATACCTGGGGTGTAAGTATGGAACATAAATCCCTGGATCCACTTAAGTTGAGGAATAAAAAACTAGGTGCCTCAACTGGAAAGCTGAGAGCAAAGAAGAGTTACTGCCCAACTTAATACTTTGAACAGTCAAGTATGTGTATTATAATAATATATCTGGTACTTGAATAATTGAAATAAAATTTTAATTTCCACATTAGTAAAGATTAATTCTAAGGATAAAATATAATGAAGATAAAATAAAGCAAGAAGGAGAGAAAAAGATGCATATTGCTTGTTAGGCAGATAAAATAATAAAATAAGGTAATATCTATAAATTCAAGTATAATCAAATCATGTCAAACAACAAAAAATTAAATACTCCAATTAAAAGGAAAATTTTGTTATCCAGAAATAATGAAAACATCTGGCTATATGCTGTTTAAAGGAGATGTATGTGCAATATAAGAACTCAGAAAATTAGTAATTAAAAAATGAAAAAAATAGTTCAGGAAAAGTCCTATCAAAATCAAGCATATTATATTAAGTAAAGTAGACTGGTAAAGTAGAGGTATCATTTGAAATGAAGAGGGTCACAGTGAAATGATAGAAATGATAAAAGTTTCCCCCCCCACCCCCAGGGGATACAAAATTCTATTCTCATAATACTTAATAGCATAGCTTCGAAATCTACATATGGAAAAACAACAAAACTACCAGGAGGAACTATAAATCAACAGAGAGGGAGATTTTGATGCTCCTTTCTCAGTAACTGATAGAACAAACAGCCAAACATATCAGTAAAAATACAACTTAAGCAACAAAATAATTTTTGACAATTTGACAAATGTGGACCACTGAAATAAACAACTGAAATACACATACATTCTAAACACAAAGACTATTTATTTTAAAAAATCTTACATTGGACAATAAAAGGATCTTTCAAAAAATTTCAAAGGATGGATTCTTACAAAGCTATATTTTCTAAAATGTTTTATTTAAGCTAGAAATGAATTATAAAAATTAACTCATAAACCACATGTTTGGAAGATAAGAAATAAACTTCTAAATAATCATTAGGTTTAAGAATGTATTGTAGTGAAATTTATAGTTTATAATCATTATGGAAATGAGTATACATTTTTAATTGAATGATAAAACCTCTACATATCAAAAATTTGGAATGCAGATAAACAGTAATCAGCAGGTATGTTATAATCTTAAATGCTTATATTAGAAAATAACTAAAGACAGAAAATGAAAAAGCTAAATACCCAACATAGGATAGAAATTGTATTTTTAATATAAACAAATAAAATAGGGGGCAAAAAAAAAGTAAGAGCAGAAATGATATAAAACAAATAATAATAGAGAGGATCAACACATTTCAAAGTTTTGTCCTTTAGAAACTAATAAAGGTAAATATGAGAGAAAGACAAGCAATAAAAAGGGTGTCATAACAGTAAATTCCTTTGACATTACACACACTCACATACACACATATAAAACAAATGGTTTTTAAAGATGTTTAGTAAAAAAAAAAACAAAATGAAAAAAGTGTATAGAAATATTTGAGTTATAGAAGTGAACTCAAGAATAAATTTTAAAAATCACAGTAATCTAACCGCTAGTACTAAGACATTTAAGCAGTAGACAAAAACCTTTTCTAATAAAAAATTAAAATAAAAATTATGTACTTTAATTATGAGCTCTCTATACAATATTCAAGAAACAAATCATAAAAGTCTTATATTCTTTCTTTCTTTTTTAATAAATCAATCATATAATCATATAATTTTCAAAGGAGGAGATCTGGCGATGTCTCTCACTCCACCATGTTTCCTTATATCAGTCTTACATCATTTCTAACAGAAAATAGAAAAAGAAGCAATACTTATCAACATATTTTCATAAGGTTAACATTGCTTTGATATCAAAAGCTGACAAAGACATTAAGCAAATGGATAAACATATCTCAGTCTTATGAATATGAAAGCAAAACTTCTAAACAAATATTCAAATAGAATTCATCAAATCATAAAATAATCTATACCATCACCAAATTGAGTTTATATCAAGAATGTAATATTGCCATACATTAGAAAATTACACACAATACTCATAACATTAACAGATTAAAGGAGGAAAAAACATAAGTATCTCAGAGATGCAGAAAGCATTTTTAAAAAATTTCTCCATAGAATGTAATGTTTATGAGAAGATAAGTAATAAAAATATTTATTCTTAGATTGAGATTTACATATTATTAAAATTTAATAGAAACCACAGCTTTCATTTAGAATTACATCAGTGGTTCTCTGCCTTGGTGATTTTGCAATTTCTGGAGACACTGGTGGAGAAGAGGGTACTACTGAAATCAAGGGGCCAGAGGCCAGAGCTGCAGCTAAACATCCTCAGATGCACAGAACAGCCTCCCACAATAAAGAATTATCTGGCCCCAAATGACAACAGATTGAGAAATCCTGACTTGGATCAACAAAACATTTTGGGAGGAGGAATATTTTCTTATTGATATTGTTTAAGACTGTTAGTATATGATGATAATAAAAGCAAACTGATCATAGTTATTTATTATTATTTGTTTAACAATAATATAGACAATGCACTACATTATTGCCTGCACCCAGGGCTAACCATTATATTTCCATTGATTTTTCTAAAAGACTGCTTTTCAAGTGAAGATTAAATAAGATTTCTATCTTTAAAGTACCTTTAAACCACTTCAGTGATGGTTAAATGAACCAGAGCTTAGCAACAAGTGATTTATGTGGCTATTCTCTCCGCAGAAAGCATTTTCGATAGAATTTGACATATAATAATAAATAATAATAATAATAATAACAGCAATAATAATAACTTTAACAAGCCAGATTTCTACAGCAAATTATTAGTGGTGAATATTGATAGCTTTCTTTATGAGATCGGAACATAAAAAACTTAACCCGTTACTGCTACATCTGTTCAACACTATAGGTATCTTTGCCAATATAAAAAGACCAAAAATGGAAAGAAAAATTCTAATATTATTTTCTGATAATATTATTTATATAGAAATCAAAAATAATCTACTGACAAATTATGGATTTAATTAGAAATTAGAAAGTTTTCTGAATACCAAATTAACATCCATATATAAATGACATTACTTTAAAGTACCCAAAGTTTTTAAAAAATTTAACCATTTGCAATAACTTAAAAATACAAACTTTCTTAGTATAAATCTCCCAAAATGCATATAATACTATTATAGAGCAGATTATAAAATACTACTGGAGAAACCTTGAAGAAGACTAAAATAATTGGAGAGATATTTTTAAAAATATGTAATTATTATGAGACTATGATCAAGAGTTCTGGTTCAAGATAGTAATGTAAGAAGATTCTGAACTCATCTCCTCCCATAGACACACTATCTATAGCTACATACGTAACAATTTTCTCTTTAAGAAAACTTAAAGGCTGGCTGAGTGACAATTACACATTGGGCGAACAAGTAGAAACCATATTGAAGAGAATAGAAGAGGCTGAGACATAAACACGTTGTAGGCCCCACCCTGGTGCAGCAACCTATAACTAGGAGGAAACTCGAAACCTTTACCTTCTCCTATTCCAACTTCTAAGACATAGACTTGAGAGATGAACCCTTAAATCATCTAACAACTTTGAAAATCACCAGGCCTCACATCTTGAGACCCACAAAACTGAAGCAATCTGAGAAACTTCTTTTAATGGGTTCCTGCACTTAGACTTACCCAATCCAGGGCCCAGGTCAGAGGCAACTGATTGCACCCAAACTTAAAGTTAAAGAGGCTCACCTGAATATATTGAAGTGTCGACCTGAGGGTCAGGCATCTAATTTAACACTTACATCTAGGAATGTGATGGAACACTCTCTGGGGACCGAGACTGGCCAGTATCGTCTTCACATGCACTTTTTGCTATACCACAGGGCACCAGTATTTCCTGGAAGGAAGCTTTTACATGCTACTGGTGCCCTGATTTTTGAGATTGCTGCACAGGGGATGCCTCTTAATCACCTAGCTCTGGAGGCAAGTAGAGCTTGTGGTTCTGGTCCCATGGGATGTAATAATTGCTGTCACTCAAAATGGAGCTAATAACCCTGTCTGGCACTATAATGTTTGTGACTGCTGCCAGCGGCCACCTCTACATTGCCTGGCTCTAAAGGCCAGTGGTACTTAAGCTCATGAGTCCCACAGGACTTTAATGGAGAAAGAGTTCTTAAACAGCTACCACCCCAGGGCACAGCAAAATGCAACAGCTGCATAAGCTTGGTCTTTCTGTGAAAGAGACCATTTAGCTAATCATTATGACAGTGTCCTGAAGGGAAGGCTTTTAATTAAACACATATCTGAGGGCTGACTATAATCCTTTCCAGAGATCTCAGACTGTGGACACTATCTTCATGCTCACATTTTGACATACACTGGAATGCCAGTGTCTCCTGGAGAAATTTATAATGCCTGATACACTGGTCTTTGTGGCTGCCACTCAGAAGACATGCTTTGATGATCTTGACTCTAGTGCTTGAGGATGCTTACATTCCTTGGGTCCTACAACACTGTGTCAATTGGAGAGACAATTCTTGGCGGGCTGCTACCTCCAGGACATTGCACAGACAGCAAACTAAGAAATTTTACCCCAGTCTTTCTGAAAGGGAGGTCTCTTTGCTTGTCCTAGAGCTTTGGCCTGAGAGGTAGGCTTCGAGTTTAGCACAATTTAGTGACTTATGGAGCTGCTCCCAATGAGTATAGGCTGTGGGTGCCATATTAATGTTCTCCCTCTGCCTGCTCCAACTTTTCAAGGAGTTTGTCAAAGAGAAGGACCCATAGTGTCAACCACAGACATAGAATCAAGTTCTGTAAGTGCAACAGAAGAAGACATGGCAGAGACTGTTGGCTAGCTAACACAGTACCAAATCCTTACCTCCTTCTCCCTTGCCCACCTACATTACAGAGTTTGGGAGAGCTAAATGCTTATTTTCTCAGCTTCTCTTAACAACTAGAAGTGGCCATGAGACTCACTTCTAGTCAATGAGACTGGGCAGAAGCCCAAAGATGGAAAATATAAGACAGTACCAAATAGAAATCACAGAACTGAAGACTACAATAACTGAACTAAAAAATTCACTGGAGGGGTTCAATAACAGACTAGATGAAACAGAAGAAAAGATTGGTCAACTCAAAGGCAAGGCAGTGGAACTCACCCAATTACAGCAGCAAAAAAAAAAGAAATAAAAAAGAATTAAAAAATATAGAGATAGCTTAAGGGGCTTATGGGACAATATCAAACAGCCTAACATTCACATCATAGGTCTCCCAGAACAGGAAGAGAGAGGGAAAGGAGCAGAAATCTTATTTGTGGAAATAATGGCTGAATACTTTCCTAACCTGAAGAAGGAAATAAACAACCAGATCCAGGAATCCAGAGAGTTACAAATAAAAGAAACCCAAAGAGACTCATGCCAAGACACATTATATTTAAAATGTCAAAAGTTAAGGAAAATAAGAATATTAAAAGGAGCAAGAGGAAAAACAAACAAACAAAAACTTGTTACATGTAAGGGAAACCCCATAAGACTATAAGTAGATCTTCAACAGAAAATTTTCAAACCAGAAGGGACTGGCACAACCCATTCAAAGTGCTAAAAGAGAAAACAAAAAAACTTGTAAATAAGAATACTCTACCAAGCAAAGTTATCAATCAGAAATGAAAGAGAGATAAAGAATTTTACAGACACGCAAAAGCTAAGAAAGTTGTTCAGCAATAAACTGGCCTTTTAGAAATTGTTAAAAGACTGGAAAAAAATCTCACTGAAAAGATAAATATATAGTTAAGGTAGCAGATTAATTACATATAAAGCTAGTATTAAAGTTAAAATACAAAGGTAGTAAAATAACTATGATTACAATAATTAATGGCTATATATGATAAAATGATGTAAAATATGACCTAAAAACATAAAAGTGAGGAGAAATTAATAACGTTGAGGATTACAATGTAATCAAACAAGTTATTATCAACTTAAAAGCACTGTTATAGATATAAGTTGTTATATTAAGCTTAAGGGTAATCACAAAACAAAAACCTATAGTAAATAGGCAAACATAAAGAGAAAGGAATATAGGCATATCACTAAATAAAGCCATCAAACCACAAAGCCAGAGAACAAGGGAAGAAAAAAAGAATAGACACAAACTACAGAAACAACCAGAAAGCAATAGGAACATGTCAATAAGCACACATTAGTAATTACTTTGAATGTAAATAGACTAAATTCTACAAACAAAAGACATAGAGTGGCTGAATGAATTAACAAAATAAAATAAATTTTAAAACAACAACAAAAATAAGACCCATCTACCCATCTATACGCTGTCCACAAGAGACTCACTTTAGATGTAAGAACACACACAAAGTTAAAGTAAAGGAATGAAAAAGTATATTCTATTCAAATGGGAACCAAGGAAAGCAGGAGTAGCTCTACTTGTATCAGACAATATAGAGTTTTAAATGAAGATTGTCATAAGAGACAAAAAAGAGTGTTATGTAATAATAAAGAGGTTGATCAAACAAGAATATATAACATTTGTAAATATTTATGCACTCAACATAGGAGCATATCAATTGTGGTCCTTGCTCCTGGGAGATAAATTGCTGTATAAGTTTGGGAATCTCAAATTTCTACCCCATCTATGACAGAAAAACTAAAAAAAAAAAAAAAAAAAAAAAAATGACCTGAGTAAATCTTAAAAACGACTACATTATAACCAAGAATATGAGTTGGAAAGTAAAAGACCACTTTTGAGAAATCCCAAACCTAGACCACAAGAAAATTGGGTTGAAAATTTGCTCTACCCATGTGATGCAGAGCTCTGGACTGAGAAAACAGAAAAAAAGAATTCCAGGACAGATAAAGTACTTTGAATTCCAGAAAAACACATGCATAGGGATATTTCTTCCACCTAGGACACACATATCATACCCATAGAAGAAAGAAAAAAACCAAAAACACACCATAAAATTCCTCTGAAAATTAACTTATAAAACTGATTTGAGATGAAGAGGTGAGGATATACAAGACTCAGCTGTCACTGGGAAACCTAGGGAAGCTGGGAAGAATCATCAAAGATTTCTGAATGAGGAAGATAAGTACACTGTGAACTACATAAAGGAGAGCAAATGAGCTCAGCCTCCAGAGCCCTACTGACTGAGTTTGAAATCCTGCCTTCACTTTTTGCATCTGTAAAACAGAGATAAAAAATTACTACCTTATTGGGTTGTTATTAGAATTCCATACAATAGTAATAAACAATTTAAAAAGAAAACTTTAAAATAGAGGTAAATTCATGTTTTGTTCTGTTTTTTTTTTTTTTTACCACGCTTTCTGTCACACACCTCCACATCATCTAGCAAATTGTAAAACCCTGCATGCAACTTCTTTGCCACTTAATATTTCTTCCTTTTATGCATTTTTGATCTCTTCGCCAAGTCCAGAACATCCTTAACATCTCATCTGAATTAATGCAATACCTTGACTGGCTTCCAACCTTCAATGTATCTCTTGTTTAGTATATTTTCATACACATAACCCATTTTTCAGCATTTAAGCACTGTCTCAAAATTCTCAATAAAAACCCCTGTAAATATAATGAAATCAGAATTCTTAAACATAACTTTCAAGATCTTTAACAATCTTTTCCCAAACAAACTTTGCAATCTTATTGGTTCTGCATCCATTTCTATATATTTCCTATGTTCCATGTACACCAATTACCAGCCTTCACTTTATCATCTAACAATGTATTTTCACTCAAGCTGAGAAATGACATTTTTTTTCTCAGATCTGCATGACCCACTAATCTAAGCTCAGTTCAAATCACACCTCATCTAAGTGCTTTTCCAGATTTTCTGAGTTGGAATTGTCTCTTCTTTACTTCTTGTTCAATTACAATCGTTCTTCTGTATCTCTTTTATAATCATCAGCCCAATCTGTAGTTTTCAAATTATTTTTATGTAAGCTTCTGTGCTTCCACTGGACTGTGAAATCTTTAAGTGTGGAAATATGCTGTATTTATCCTTGCACTTTTGGTACTTAATAGATTGATCTACCCATAATAGGTTTTCAATAAATATACTGAATTTCCTTATTTAGTAGTTTGACCTTGGGCAAACATGATCCCCAAGAACATTTGACAATATTTCCACTTTTTACCTGACATTTATATTTTCTTTCTCAGCCAAAGTCATCAGTTAAGAATGGCAAAAGCTGGATTGTGTGGAGAATGCATTCATTTATCATTTTCAGAATAATTTTTTTCTGTTTTCAGATTTTTCTATTGTTATGAAGCTCCCTGGAATTCATTTAACTTTCCTAATAAGCTATATTATAGAATCCCTTAAGTCAGAAGGTATGTAATCTAGTTAAAATATGGACCTTAGCCAGACAAAAAGGATAAAGAAAGTTGATACAGCAGCTATAAATATGAGCTTTGTCTATTTTGCAGTTTTGCCTAAAGCTATCCATGTCCAATGGGAGGAGGAGGAAGCTTAATATTTGTTGAGCGGAAATGTCCCTGACTTTGTGATCTCAATGCCAGCTGTTACATGGTCTCCTAAAAATGACTTAGCCTGGATTGAAAAGAACAGTAACATTCAATGACTTCCAATTGAAATTTTAAAAAACATTAATGTATAAAAATCTATGAATAATCTCTCATGCAATATGAGTATAATTGTCCTTACTGCTTGTTTGAGTACCTATGAAGACCACCTTTCTATTTAAATTTATGTTTCAAAAATCTACAAATAATAGCTTGTAAGACAAAGTGAACTATTTTCTTCTTTTGAATATTAATAGTTTTCTTATCAAATGTCACAGCCTATGCCTTCATTGATCATTACTTTTTCAAACAGTTATAATTTTTACCTTCTTTAGTTGGATGGGTAGAAAAGATAGCCCGAAAATGGGATACAGGTAGAGAACTTAATTTTTCTTCCCCTTTTTGTTTTGTAGAATATAGTTAGAAAGTTCATTTGACTATATCCAGATTGGTATAATTGGAATTTGCAAAAATGTAACATATTTGTACATCTTCAACAGCAGTTTAACAGATGCATAGAGAAATAAGCCATGCCCATAATGAGGCTAACTTGTATAAATAATCATTTATTTTTTTTTGTTTGAAATGTCATTGCTTTTAAGTATACTTCATTGATATATTTTAAATTACAGATTACAAAAAAAGGTTTAGAAGCATTCGCTTAGAACATGGTAGGAACTAAAGCATTTGAAATGATACGCAATAAGAATACATGGGAAAATAATACTAATTTGCAAACACCACCTGCTATTATTAACGCTAACAAATAGCCTTAACATTAACAATGCAACATGTGTTCATGACTTCTCCTTCTAGATCTGAAAAAAGATAAGAAAGCCAAGCACTCAGGGAAGCCAAATCATTAATTCATACAGATAAACATCAGTTGATTACACTTTAAATTAGCTTGTTGTTAAAATATCTCCTTTTTATTTTATACAGGGAGCGTGTGATTTAATGCAAAGGCCACAAGATGAAGAGGCATACAAATGTTGACATTGTCACTTACTACCTACCAATGTGACTTTAGGTGAATCATTTAGTTTTTTAAGCCACTGTTTTCTCTTTGATAAAGTATAGATAATATAACCACCTGCTCATCATCACATGATTATTGTTATCAAAAGATATAATTGATAAGAATGTCTGGTGAGTTTCATGTCTAAGTAGGAATTTCAGCTAAAAATTTTAATTACCACATTTCCCAACCAGAATAAAATGGTAGCCATATTGTCACAAAACTATATGCCAAGCCTGTTCCTTGGATAGGGTAGCTAAAATAACTTCCTTATATCCTATGCTTGTGGAAACTGGGAAGCAGGCCAGACAGCATTGAAACTTACGTCTCTTTCTTAACATAATTACATTTTAATTTTAAAGTTTCAGTCTTTAATTATAAGAATCTTGTGAAAGATTCTAAGTATAAATTTTTTTCTTTTACAGTATGATTATTTGGGAAGTTGCCCTGGGCTATTTGCCACAGGCCTCACTCCCTTCTGGAGATGGTCCTATTGTATAATTTAAGAAAATGTAGATAGTTTTGCAAAGTAAATATAGGAAAATGCAATGTTGAAACAATTAACAATTTGGAACTAAGAACTGAGAATGTTAAAATTATGGTGTGAAGTCATAACTCTATCAATTACTTCCAATATGCAGAAAGTTTATATTTTCCAATTTTCTATTTATAATACATATTACTACAATTCCTCAAAACAATGTTGATGAGCTAAATAAATTTGAATAGCAAAATGAGAAAGTATTCAATACAAATTGCAAATGTTTAAAGATATAAAGAATATTTTATTTAAAGTTTGTGTGTATATGTGTGTTTTTACAATCATCACTACTTCATGTTTGAAACAAGTCCAAATGTCACTTCATAATCACAGTAAGATATAAATAATTTGAGCTCCTAGTGCACTAGAGACATTGCTGAAGATTTAACTTGACTGCTCCCAAATTCTGCATTTTCAAATGTGAAATAACTCATTCAAAAGGACGATAGCTGAAAACATTGTTGGAGTTAAATATTATTTCATTAGTTTGAAGTTAAGTTGGGCACCTAGCATGAAATTCAAAATCAGATGGCATTCATATTCAAATGTGACCTAAATGAAAGATTAAATGAAAATTGTTTAAATATGCTAATAAGAGAATGAAGACAAAACGAAATGGCCTTGCCACGGTAAGTAACAGTGAAAAGAAAGTTAACACAATATTCTTCAGTTCACATACCCATGTTTGAGCATTTGTAGTTTTAAATCACTTCTGGATCATACTAAGTTCCTGAGTTCTTTATTATTTTCGGTTAATAAAATGATTTGTCTCTATCATTCTGTGTATGCTTTGTATGTTTCATATTCTTTCTTGCTAATTTTTACCAAGTGTTTCATCCCTTATACCCATGAAGGACTGGAGAAAGGGGCAACACACATTAACAGAGATACAGAAAGCAGGAATAAGATTTCTGCATTTCAGATCACCTATTCTCTAGTAAAAACAAAAGCCCTTGAGGGCAATAATGTCTGATTCATCCTCTTAACTTGTCTTGCCTCTCTCTTTCTAGCATCTAGCACAGGGCTTAGCATGCAGATAATGTTCAGCAAATATTCGTCCAACTGAACCTAGAGAGGAAAATCTATTTTCTTAGAATGAAATCATCAGCTAATATGCATCCCACTTCTAAGCAATATTCAGGATGTGTACTCTAGTGAAAATTTAATAATTTGTTCAAAAGGTTCATATTTCTTTCTTGGAGCTGGGAAGTTCTAGCTAACTGTCATTTATAAGCATTTAAGCTTTGGCTTGGGAGTCAGAAAGATACAAAATCAAGTCAAGCTGTATCTCACACTAGATATATCAATTCTGACAAGTTCATCATCCCCTTTGAGAATTAGCTTCATCTGTAAAATAGAAATAATAATAGCACTTACCTGATAGAAACCCTGGGGATTAACATGAGATGGGGTATATGAATAGTTTAATAACATTCAGTAGTAGTATTCAATAAGCAGTAGTTATTTTTATAATTATCATAACTTTCTTCAGATTATCTCATTGAAACTAAGCAATAGTAACATACCAAGATCTTTTCCCCATTATAACTAATTTCAATTAACAATTTTAAAAGGTAGCGGTTTGGTTATTAAAAAATAAAATAATATTAACAAGTACTAATTGCTGGGGAGTAATTTCTCACCTTACCTTTTTTAAAAGTTTTGCTAAGAGCATTTATTTGTTTATTTATTTATTTGTTGTATATTTATTAATTCTAAATCTATTTATTGAGTGTTTGCTATATGCCCTGCACTTTTTAAAAGGCTAGGGGTTTATCCGTGTACCAAACAAAGCAAAACAAAACTACCCTCATGAAGTTTACATTTAATATTGGTGAAGTCAACAGGAAGCAATGAAAAAATGCCAATTACATAATATGTAATATATAAGTGCAAAGGAAAAAGAGAAAGAATGAGGTAAAGGGATGGAGAGTATGAGCTGGGGTTGAGAAGTCAGAGGAGGCTCACTGAGAAGGAAACATGTGAACAAAGATTTAAAGTGAATGTAGATCGCTGGGGGAAGAGTGCTTAGAGCAGAACTGATCATTTCAATTGGAACGCAGGAACATTCTTGGCATGTAAGAGGCAATTCAAGGAAGTTAGTGGAGCAGAGTTTGCCAGAGAAAAGCTAGTAGAGGAAAGGTGAGGAAGACAGGCCATGAATGGTCTTGTAGGCCATCACATGGACTTAGGCTTTTCCCCTCTGTCAAATAGGATGTCATTGCAAGTTTTGTCTAAGCAGCATGTCTAGTATCAGGCTTAAATTTTATCAAAAATATAGAAAACATAGATTGCCTTCTAAGACAAAAATGGTCAATATTTTATATATTGTTAGAATAATTAACTAATGTAATTGAGATATCATAATCTGCAAATGTGATATAGGGAGGAAAGAAATTAAGACAGGTTTAGGACAAGACGTGCTACTAAATCATACATTTGCCTGTGGGGAAAGAACCAATAATGAAGCCTAGCAAAAAAATATTTAATTGATGAAGTCTAGCAAAAAAATATTTAATTTAGATTTGATTAAATAAATCCTTTCCAAGCAGAGATAGGTGTTAAGATAGTTGACACAGAGGGTTTTAATATTTCTCTCAAACATTCTTTATAAGCAAATCATAATTTTCAAAATTGCAGTTGAATTTGAAAGAGTGATCGAGACAAAGCCAAAACCAAAATAGTAACTAGAGTTCTAAAATCATCCAATAGGGAGAAGAAAATAATAATATGTTCAAACAGAAGTAACAGTGAGCTATACATTTATTGATAAATATAGAGTATTAAATTACATTGAGCTTGCTACTATCTACCTTCCAGAAAATATAAAAAATAAAGTGGGGAAAGACCACAGTACTCAAGATCTTGTTTCTGGTTTACTGGGAGTACTTAGAAATGGGCATAGCTCATTCTGTATCGGATCCTGAAAACCAAGGATGCATTTACTGCCAAGGAATTTCTAATTATAAAGTGTAAATGTTGGAAGCATCTTTGTAAGTCTAATATTCAGGTTATTCAGAGTTGTTTTTAAAAATTCAACAGACTTATCCACACTTGGGAGGACTCTCAGCAGTAGAGTTTTGCCAGCCACTGCTGTAATCCTTCCCAGTACAGAGAAGAATCACTGACTTAGTTAAACTGCCAGAGCTGAGGAGGTCATTCTGCGCACGGGGCGAGGACAAATGGATTTGACGCAGACAGATGGCAAAGCATCACAGGAATCACAACTAGATCCTCAGAGCAGCCAGAGATGCCACAAGCAACCACAGAAACCCTGCAGAAGAATGCCATGAACTAGATTTTAAGTAGTCAAATGTCAAATGATAGTACTTGTTTTTTCAAGGGAAGAAATCATTTTTAAGAGTAAAAAGTTTTATATTTGTACACCTGTTAATTTCCCCAATAAAGCAATAATAATATATATCACAGATGTGATTCCCAATAAAAATGTTTAAAATCAGGACCAATAGACACTTCCTTCTCATTAGAAAACGTGTAAATATATGGTTACAGAGATAAGTAACTGGCAATCTAGGGAATAATTAAATGAAACATGTGTTAATGAGTGACTGGTTGTGCTGTAAACATATTGGATTTGTATTTGACTGAGAAAAGATATTTCAATCAATGATTTTACAACTACTAGAGTAGTAGGTATAATATTTTGATGAATTTAATGGAATGTTAACCCAAAAATAACTATTCACACTGCTTTTGGATCATGCATCTTGTTTTGCTTCTGACTAAAGTATTAAATGGCAGTTAAGTAAATCCTTAGTTACTTCTTTGTTGTCAGCTTCTAAATTAAGAAATTATGCCTAATATTTGTCTTTTGATTCACACACACACACACACACACACATACACACACACACACATATACTTTTTTCTGATCACTGTTTCCATGTCTAATTCATACCTAAGAATTATAGCTATTGATACTTTCAACCTAAGCATACTAGTTAAGAGCAGGGACTTTGCTGTCAATGGCCTGGGCTCAAATACCAGTTCTATCATTTAATAACTATGTGAAATTGGGCAATTTATAAAATGTCAATGTTCCTCTGCTTCTTAATCAATAAAATAGAGATAATAATAGTACATATCTTATATGTTGGTTGTGAAGCTTAAATAATTTATATATCTTAAATACCAAGAAGAGTATCTGGCACCTTGCCAATGTTTAGTAAAGTTAGCTATATCAATAATATCTATTATCATTATCATTGTCATTGTCATCATTTGTGTTATATATTTATATAAAATATTCAATAGCTTTAAAAATAAATTTTTAAAATGCAATTTTCAATTTCAACTAATTTATTTATCACATAGTATTCCATGATAAGGTTCTAGTGTGATGGGTAGCCTTCTACCATGCAATCATTCATGGACAACAGCTCTGTCAAGCCTTTTCAGTGCTCAGGTTGTAATGGGCAGTGCTATTCCAGGCTAAGGGCCAGGGAAGTAGAGGAGGAATGGAATATCACAAATCTAGTGCAAGACCAGAAATACCTTTGTAAGCAAGCGAAGCAAGTAAAGTTAACCATCATTACTCTTGCTCACATTTCATTGGCAAGATACTAAATACTTGGTCACATCTAGGTACAAAGGGGACAGGGATTTGCTGTCTCTAGCAGGATAAGTTATTCCAGGAAGAACTCTAATACTATAGAAAAGAGGGGAAAAGACTCTGATATTCAGTTAACAGCTTTTGACACATATGTCCTGTGGCCATCAAACTCCTAGGTAATACTGATTAGCCACAAACTCATTTACAGTGTTTACATGGAGATCTGTGCCTACATTTGTAAATACATTCCTTCTTGGCTTCCAAATGCTTGAAATCTTTCTCAGTGATCAGGGTCTTCCTTCTGCAAACCAGAAGTTCTGGAGAATTAGGGCCATCTGGGAATAGCCATCATTCAATTATTAATGGAAATTGATGTATAAATAGCTGAGAGTTATTACTTTTCACCACTCCCATTAGATAACACTGAGGTGCCCATTCCATGCTGACATTGAATAAATTCATATTACTAACAGTCATAATAAGGTTGACGTTGCCTGTTTTTCTTTACCCATCTCGCTTCCTCACAGCCTTATATGTATTTTGGGAGATCATCACCCGAACTACTTGTACTTAAATCCTTGTCTCAGAATCTCTTTGGAGGAAAATTCAAACTAAAAAGCAATAAAAAGAAGTTGCAAAATTGATTGATGTAATAGTTACTATAGATTGCATTGCCTGAAAGTTGGAAATAACTCAAAAACTGCCAAAATATTAGCACTTATTAAAAATGGCTGAAAAACATTCCTACTT